>PVJI01003513.1:0-122819 GCA_004026765.1 Micronycteris hirsuta
TTTTTTTTTTTTTTTTTTTTTTTTTTTTGAGTTGTTTCTTCATTCTGTTCTGGTTGAATGTTTCTTTCTTCTCCTCCAAACCATTGATTTGAGTCCCGGTTTCCTTCCTGTCACTGTTGGTGCCCTGTATATTTTCCTTTATTTCACTTTTTATAGCCTTCACCTTTTCCTCTAATTTGCAACCATATTCAACCAATTCTGTGAGCTTCCTGATTACCGGTGTTTTGACCTGTGCATCTGACAGGTTAGCTATCTCTTTGTTACTTAGTTGTATTTTTTCTGGAGTTTTGATCTGTTCTTTCACTTGGGCCATTTTTTTTGTCTCTGTGCCTGTTATTTAGTAAAGGGCGGAGCCTTAGGTTTTTACCAGGGTGGGGCAACCCATGTTGTTGCTCTGTGATGCTGTACGTGGGAGAGGGGTCCGAGAGGGAACAATGCCACTTGCTCTGCTCTCTGCCGGTTTTCAGTCACTTCCTCCACTACCCACAATCAAATTGGACCCTTCTGTTGCTGATTTCCTGGTGGGTGGGTTTGTGTACATTCTAGGACCCTGTGGGTATACCCAACAAATTCTCCTGTGAGGCTGGGAATTTCTCCTGCTGTCTCAACCCTCACAGGTTTTTTCAGTCAGAGGTTTTGAGGCTTTATTTCCCCACATTGGAACCCTGGGTTGCATGGTCTGTCTCGTTTCCCAGTTGTTCCTCCCAGTTTATCTGCATGTGAATGTGGGACTGCCCTGTCTGCCAGCTGCCACCTTGCCCTCCAAGGTCTTCCAGTTGTCACCTTACGGCAAGTCCTCTCTGTCTGGATGCCCCTTCTCAGTCCCTCCTACCAGTCTGGATGAATGTTTCTTCTTTAAGTCCTTGGTTGTTGGACTTCCATACAGTTCAATTTTCTGTCAGTACTGGTTGTTTTTTATTTTTAAATTTGTTGTTGTCTTTCTTCTGGTTGTGCAAGGAGGCACAGTATGTCTACCTATGCCTCCTTCTTGGCTGGAAGTCAACTTTTTCTTTTATTTATATTGCTTTTACTTATTTCTAAGAAAGAACTCTGGTCTAATACATACTCTTATCTCAATAAAACCTATTTCAGTATAAATCTATCAAGCAATACTTGAATCCTGTGCATTTATCTCTGAGGCTTTTAATAAATGGCAACATGTAAACCCTAACATCACCATCATCATCAGTTGACAAGGACCTGAAATGCAGCCATTGCCCCAGGGAAATCTTTCCAACTTTTAATGACCTTGACTTGTAAACTTCATCTCCTTCTCTCTTTAGATCTCTTACTTTTTTTGCCCTTTACTACTTTCCATCTTTTATTTCCTATGACTCTTTCTTGGCCCCCAATTCCATCCCTGGATCTGTATATAAGTTTCTTTGTGTTACTCTATCCCTTTCTAACATTTTATTCCAACCTTTGATCTTCCTGCCTTCATTTTATCTACCTCTCTGTATCTGTGCTTTCCACCCTGTGTCCCCACCCCCTGGCTGCCCCTCCCTGAAAGGTAGAAAGCCATTAAAGTGGCTCCACATGCATTTCACACTGTCACATTGCTAACATTGACTCCTTGCTGCTCTCACTAGAAATAGCTCATGCCTTTTGTTGCCAAATCAGAACCTTCTCAGCAGTGAAAATGTGGCTTATGAAAGCAAGTGCCTTGTAATTAAATAAATGGGTAATTTCAGTGTTTTTATTTTCATTTTTCTACCCAGGGATTTTCTTAGTAGCAGAAAGGAACAGATAGCAGTACTTTAGTTCCTAATGATAGAAAAGAGAAAATATGTTAGTCTATATTTAGGTTTTATTTGGGTATTTGTGATAATTAATAAGTGAAGGAAACATCTGTCCTAGAAACAGAGAAAATGAGAGGGAGTAGGGCAAAAAATTGGCTGCATCAGTTAAGAATGCTGGGAGAAGATAAGGTTGGCAAAAATCCTGGCTGAGTTATAGTTTGAGGAAGAGTTAAGGAAAATAAGAGTTGCATCAAAATACATCATAGGATAGAGTGGTCCTGAGGAGGTAAGCTACGGATAAATGAGACAGTGATATAGTGTGAGTATTATGAACTAATGGACACCTTGGAGAGAGAGCCAAGGAGAAACTGTTGAGATTCCAAATCAGGATGGAGCAGCAGTCCAGTGATGTTTCTGCCTGGGTGGAAAGGAAATTAGATAGTGGATTCTGTGCACTGCTTACAATCATTCTCCCAGACCTCTAAGGAAGAAGGAGCATCAGAGAGGCTGCACCCAAGGAAACAACAAGATGTGAAGCCAGCCTGAGAGTCCCGGAGCTGGAGCAAAGAGATCTGTACCAGATGGAGCATCTACTAACACTGCGAGCACAGAGGGGTCTGTAGTGATTAGTCCAGAGAGTTTATTTCATGGCAGACCAGGGTGACAGTTCCTCTTTTCTTTTTTATTTCCTTCTTTCCTTACTTCTCCATCCTCTTCCTTCTGCTCTCCCTCCTCCTCTTCTTCTTCACCCCCAAAATTTCAAGCTCTTTGGATAAACAAACATTTGTCCCTGGGATGAATGTGTTACCACCTAAAAATAGTTAAATTTCACATATGCATGATACAATTTCTCTTACTCAAAATACTTTCACAATATCTCATTATCACTATCAGCTTCTTGGGAAGATACTATTTTATATCTTCTAAAGCCACATTACATTAAATGTGCAACAGGTAACGAACTTTAAACTTTTGACATTCTTCAATTATTCAAACTTTTTCTTAAGCTAATTCTAGGTTCACCCATGAAGTGCTTTTTGTCTCATATTTTTTCCATCATTTTCAGCAGTAGGGTTTCTACCTAGCAAAATATCTAAAAACCTCATATCTAGTAAGAAGTGAGAAGTTGACTTCGTTAAATATTGACCTTTTGTACTCTTTTATTATATTTACCTTCGTTAGAGGTGTAGTGTGATGTCATGAGACAGTACTGACTTTGGAAACAGAACTTCCAAGTTCAAGTTTGAGACTTACCAATATCTCTGGGTCTCAGTTTCCAATACTGTAAACCAGTATATAGTAAATGCTCAATAAATAGTAAGCATCATGTTGATGCTGTTGTTATAGCATTCAACACAGCTTTATAACCTAAGGTCCATAATATCAAACTTGTCATTGATTTTTGTGTGAAGTTATGAAGAAATATTTGTATCTCTCAAAATCACCTTTACTTGAAAGTGAGAGAAACCCAACTAGCCTTTATTTATATATTCAACAAACATTTATTGAGCTATTCTTTTTTCCAGGAGCTGTTTTAGGTGCTAACAATATAGTACTGAAAAAACAATTTCCAAATTTTATGGTGCTTACATTTTAGTACAGAGAAACAAAATATAAAGAATGAATAAGAAGAAAATAACAAAATTGTGATAAGATACTTACATAACATAGAGTATAGAATATTACTGAGAAATCAACTTAGATTTTGGAAACAGAGAAGGCTTCTATGAGACATTTAAATAATAAAAAAATCATGCAAACATTCTGCATAAAGATGAGAAAATTCAAGGGCTGTGAGGTAGAGAAATTTGACAGTTTCAAGGAAAGAAGACTTAATTTAAAAGACCAGTTGCAGCACTAGTTGGCGTGGTTCGGTGGATTAAGTGCCTGTCTGTGAACTGAGGGGTTGCTGGTTCAGTTCGTGGTCAGGGCACCTGCCTGGGTTGAGGGCCAGGTCCCCAGATGGGGCTGAGTGAGAGGCAACTGACACACACTTCGATGTTTCTCTCCCTCTCTTTTTAGTTCCCTTTCCCTCTCACTAAAAATAAATAAATAAAATCTTTTTAAAAAAGATGAGTTGGAGAGATGGACACCAGCAGATCATAGAGCCTCATAAGAGTTTGGATTTTACTAATTATTGTGGAAGTGACTGAAGGTTAAAAAAAATAAGTACAGAATATTCTATGTGCTATGTGGAGACAGAGAACAGTGGTCAAGAGTACCAGCAAGGAAACCTGGCAGGAGACTGCTGTGGTAGACCAAGCTGGAAAAGGATGAGAAGGAATGAAGGAGACAGATAAGAAGTTTATTTCAGTCATAGAACCAGCAGGTGATGGACTGGGTGTCAGAGGTGTAAAGAAGATTTCAAGAATGATACTTAGGTTTCTGATCTGAAGAACTGAAAAATGCAATCAGTGGTGTCATTAATGAGAGGCAGAGACTGGGTGAAGGCTGAGAGAAAGGGAGAATGTTGTATTGGACATGGCTAATCAAAATGACTACCAGATGATAACCAAGAAGCATTGTTGAATAGGTTGCCAGATATAAGGGTATAGAGATCAGAGTTAAAGTTATAAAAGACATTGTCAGCACAAATGGAACTTAAAGCCAAGGAACTAGATTATATTACCACCAGAGTAAGTATAAAGATGAGAAAAAGGTTTGGGACTGAATCTTGAATGCCAATATTTAGAAGTCAATTAACAATGGAAGATCCAGGAATAAAAGGAAATTTATTAGCTTGATAATAGTTCTGGCAAGAGTGGAACTGACCTCAGGGACAACAGGACTCGAGGCCTACAGTGCCATCAGGGGTCTTTCTTTGTTACTTTGGGTTTCTCTCTCTCTCTCTCCCCCTGCCTCCCATACCCTCCTCCCTTGAATCTTACTGCTCATTCCATTTCCATATGTAGTCTTCATTAAAGACTATTTCTTCAAATAGTTTCCTATTTGAAGAAAACATAGCTACAGGCATCTCTGAATTAGATCTTTGTAATGCAAGAGGAAAGGAAAAGTCTTTCTTCCAACTTTAGTTTGAAATATCCTAAGAAAAAAATCACTGATTGGTTTTATGTGGGTCTCAAGCCCACTCTTTGAACCAATCTAGAGCCAGAAGAGCACAATAACGTAACTGATTGGCCCAAACTGTTTCTGTGGTCCCCAGAGTCTAGTATGAATATTTTTGTTTGTTTTTTGTTTTTGTTTCTAGAACAGAGCAGAACACTTGCGGTTACTGTTGGAATCATTGAGCTAGGCAGCCTCTTCAATCTGGATCTGACTCCTAACTGTAAACTTGATGTGTCTATCTATATCTCCAAATATAGTATAATTTGGTGGATTGGGTTTTAGTCTTTCTTCTTGTTTGATATGTTTAATCAAGTTTAAATAAATGAATGGGCTCTTATCTAAGGTTGAGATTGAAGTGCTCAACATTTATTCTGGAAAGTAAAGTGAGCCATGAAAAAAAGAAAGGAAAAGGAAACCAGAAAACCAGGAACCTTCTACAGTCACCAAACCATCTGATTCCAGGGGTGATGTGTTCACAGAGAGGCCATAGTGAAGCTGGGCCTCCTGGTCCAGAGGTTCTTTCCTGTAGATCAGCACATCACAGGGGAAATTACATGACCACTTCTAAACCACTCTGCCTACCCATGGTTCTCCTTTCAGTAATAGGTTGAGCTAAGCCCAGAGGCAGGGGCCAGCTGGCCCTTGCCAATTATTCTGAATTGGCTACCTTGCAGCACACTCAGTAATTGCCGTTCTGACATTCATCTGGGCCTGTTCCCAATTTTGTTTCGATTCAATGCACAGAAAAAAATGGAAGAATGTATTTCTAAGCCCACACACTTCAGAGGACTAAGAAGAAGTGACAACCCAAATTTGCTAACCAAAAAATGATAATGTGCATAGCACATTCCATAACGGTGACTTAGTTGGCTATTTAAGATGCACATTTCAGTCCCTCTTTATAGCTACTATATGAGAGTGCAATTTCAGGGTATCTGAAAGGCTATCCATGCAATGCACCTGATTGCAGTCTGCAATCTCTAAGACTTCTCAGTTGGGTTGTTAAAAGGGACCCCTCAGTGACCCCAAATATATGACCAAAAGAAACTCATTAAACGTCAGGGAAGATTTCTGATCACCCCTATTCCCTATGATCCATACCCACGTGACCTGGTCTGAAGAGCTTGCTTTCAAGGTTAAGAGATTTGTTCTGGGACTTGCTGAGATCTATGGTTTTGTCCTTTCATAACCTTCACTGGGGAAGCCGTGTCAGCTCCAGTGACAGCCTGGGGTCCAGAGCTTTCTCTTAAAAGAACACGAGGTCAAACCTTTCCCTACTAAGAGGCTGAAGAGGGCAACATGAACGGGGACAGTTAATCTGCCATTCACTGGGGACTGGCTGTCCATCATAATGCAATCATGTTTTGTATGAGCCCAGGGACTGGTTTTGACTTTTTATTTTGGTTTGGCTTTTAGCATTCTTTCTCTGATTTTGTTTTTAGTTAGCATATTTGGGTTGTCACTTTTTATTTGCTGCTTAAAACATTTGATCTTAGAAAGAAATTTTCAGTTTTGTCTACACAGTACAATCAAGATGGGTGAATTACTATGTGATTCTTCCTTCCTTCACAAAGAGTTTGATATTTTTGTGTCCTTGTAAGAAAATACTCAGGACCCTGGGACATGGCTTCCTGAACAAAGGCTTCAACTTGGCAAACTCCACACCCTTTAGACCACAGTTTCCAGACCTGATGGATTAGATCCATGGGTACCAAAGGAATTTGAAACTCTTAAGGGATGATTTTCTCTCTAGAATGTATCTCCACTTCCTTTGCCTTTGGAATGGGAGTCCCAGGAACAAATCTCTTTCCTTGCTGCTAAGGAGGTTGTAGCATTAAGTACAATCAGAACTGTCTCCTTAAGTTTGAGATGAGATGAAGTGTCTCATGATTCCCAGGAGTTCCTCTTATGGGACAATCAAGAATCCTTAGGTACTCTACCCAGGTAGAGCGTCGTCTGGCACACGAGAAGGGTGTGGGTTGATCCCCAGTCAGGGCACATACCTAGGTTGCAGGTTCAATGCCTGGTCAGGAAGCATGCAGGAGACAACCAATCCATGTTTCTCACTCACATCGATGTTCCTCTCTCTCTCTTCCCCTCCCTCTCTCTCCAAAATCAATAAACATATCCTCAAGTGAGGATGTAAATTTTTTTAAAAAAAGAATCCTTGGGTTACTTATTGGGACCACCAGGAGTTAAACAAAAGGGGTGGGAAAGCCTCTTCTCCAAAAGCCTCATCATTGGGTTTATGAAGAAAAAACATGTGCAAATACCAATACCACACCAGGCAAGAAAAGGGGAACGGAGATAAAAGTTCCAGGCATACTAAGTGGATGGAACCAAGCATCCACACAGACAGAGAAGCAGACAGGAAAGTCTCTAAGCAGATGGCTAAGCTCTACCTTTCAGCTGAGATTCAGGTAAGACTCCAATCTTGGCACTGAGGACCAACGAAGGTATGCCCTCTACCTACAGGAGTTGAGAGGGACACAGGGCAACCACAGGCACCTGGCTAGAAGCATTGCATTAAAGTGGCTAACCCTAGATACACAGTAATAAGCCCTCATCTGTAAACTGAAGGTAATAATATCAACCATAGGAAACTGCTAGTAGAATTAAATAAACTATAATGTGCTTAGCATGGTATCTGGCACACAGCAAACGGTCAAAAAAATTAGCTATTATTATCATAAAAATAGGTAGAAGCCAGTTTAATCAGAAAAAGTATGCACACACACACACACACACACACACACAAACATATTATCCAGATTAGCATTGAGAGAAAATTGATTTTTAATCCCACACAGTGGAGCTTGAGCTCCTTAAATCCCTCTTGCCCAAGGCCAATATTAGCCCAGGCACCAAGGGTAGAACTGAGTCCAGAGGTGAGGATCAAGTGGCCCCAACTGGGAATGAAGAAAGACCGCAGAGGCTGGAGCCAGGCCAGGCCTGACGGTAGCTGAGCTGTCTCTGAGTAGGTAACAGGGCATCATGTGGGAAAGACATAAAAGTTTTTCTTTCTTTTTACCAAGAGCATATTTAAAGAGGCATATTACAGTTCAAAACAAGAACTTTCTAATAATTAGAATTATTTTAAATCTGGAGCAAGTGACACTGGAAAGGGGTGAGCTCATCTTTTCAGAAGTGGTCAAGTACAAGATGGACAGACAGGTGTTCTAACAGGAGACATCCAGGTTAGAAGGTTGGACTAGTTGACCTGCGAGATTCTGGCCAAAGTAGAGATGCTAAGGTACCTTGTTGTGTTGGAATTATGCCAGCTTTTGAGCAAAAAGCTAGAAGAGTGTCAGCAAAGTTTCAGAAATTAAGTCTAGTGTGGTATATTTTGGCACCCTTGAGAGAATCACCTTTTCCAGGGGTTAATGGAGGTTGGTGGCACTTCTGCTGAGCTGTTGGCTTCCCAGTAACACTGTGCCATTTCTGATCTTTGCAAGAAATGGGCTAGTGGTGGTGCTGGGAATTATGGGAATTATGGGGAGGGGGGAGGTGGCATGAGAAGATAAAATGGGAAAAGAAGAGATGCACTACAAAACCAGCAATTAATTTGTACCATGCTATTTACATAAAGTAGACCGCACACTTGAGATCTGAAAGGAAATCATCTGAGGTATCAGAGCCTGACTATAAATAGCCAAGCTCCCAGCCCTATGGCTGCACCCTGGGGAGAGTGGTGGCAGGGAGGTACCCTGCTGGGGTCCTAGGGCCAAGGCCACCCTCCCTTGATTCATCCTTATTAATGCCAGCTCCCAGGACAACAGAGCATCTGGATAGCTATTTACACCCCACTCAACTCTAATTGCCGCACTTATCACAGGAAAGCCTGCTGCAGGAAGAACAACTGCACTAGACAAAGCTGCTCTATACACCCAGTGGGTAGAATCAAAAGGTGTAATCACAGGTTCAGCCCAGGAGCTGCTATGAGACCCGCCCTCTGGCAGCGCCCTTATTCTCAGAGTTTGTCCGGGTTGCTCTTCAGGTAGCTGTTTCCAGCTTCCTCCCAGCAAATCAGAAAGCCCATCTCTCTGCCACTTCCCTAGGAGACCTGAGGAGAGACAAGGCCAGACTGGGTTTGCATACAGACACTTGAGAATCTCCAAACACACACCCCTTGGAACCAACCAATCTGATGGCATCTGATGGCATCTAGTGAACTGCAGCTCAAGCCAAGGCTTCATGCTCCAGGTCTTGTGTAGAGGCCCCATGGGTTTCTCACCTGTGTGTGTGAGCATTTACACACCTGCATGTGTGTACAGTAGGGTATGTTTGGGTGAGTGAATCCTTGCGTGCATCTAGCTCAATCCCTGGGCTCCTCTCATAGTGTGTCTCACACATACATTGTGTGCAGTTATGTGTCAAATTTTATCAAGATTGTGATGAGTAAAACACATTTTCGAGTATGGCTTTTTGTCATTACACCATTTCTTGATGAACAGGTCACTCAAGAGAAAACTATTTTGATGTGGGAGATTTTGAAGTATTTTTAGAATTCAAAAGGAGCAAAAATATTGGGAATCGCTGCTTTACTAAGTGAAAATCCGCACGAAGCCATTATAATGGGGCCATTTTATGATGTAAACAGTTCAGAAACTTGATTTAAAAATTAAACTCGTAGCTTGCAAAATTAACAAAATGTGTATAGATCCTGACCCCACCCCTCCATCTCACTCCATCTTCCACGTGCTCTCCATTTCCAGCCCACAGCACAGGCTCTGGCACATTGTAGGCCTTTAGTTAATGCTCGTTAACTTGTTTGCTGACACCCCACCCTGAGTCCCAACCTATCCCAGGTCCCTGGGCCATTTCTAACATCAGTTTCCTGATTCCTATAAATACTGGACACCACCCAAGCAAGGTCAAGTGCGGCTGCAGCAAGAATCCAATCCTTCGCCAGCGCCCATTCTTCTAAGAACTTCAGTGGTCTCGATGGTTTGATGAAGGAGATGGAAGTTTCGAGGGATCTGGCTTCGGTCCCCTTCATATGAATCATCACACTGCTGAAGGTATATTGCAAATATTGGGCTTTGGAGCAGAAAAGTGGACATGCCTATCTAGATTCCAACCATCATTAATAGTAATTAACGTTAGGCAAATCACCGCACCTTTGTTTACTCTTCTATAAAACACACCCACAGCAGGGCTTGGCATAGAGATGTAAGGATCCCTTCTCCTATATTGTTTTTCCAAAATTTGATGAGTCTATTTTGTACTCCAGAGTATTTTTTGGACAGAAAACATAGTCCTTACCCTAAAAGAATTTATAGCACAATTGAGAATGTGATCCATGCAGGGCCAGCTTCTTGGGTCTGGAACCTGCGTAGTTCCATAAGGCCCTGCACTCCGAAAGGCCCTGTATATGTTTGAATGCTCTGCTCGAAATGTAAATCTTTTGCTTGAAATTCTTTTATTTTATTCTATTTTTGATCCTCACCCAAGGATGTTTATTGATTTTAGAGAGAAGAAGGGAAAGAGAGAGAGAGAGATGAAAGAAACACTGATTGGTTGCCTCCCATATGCCCACAGACTGGAGATCAACCCAGCAACCTAGATGTGTGCCCGGACCGGGCATGAAACCCGCAGCCTTTTGGTGTATGGGGACAACACGGCAACCAACTGAGCCACGTGGCCAGGGCATGGCCCTTGATTTTAACTTTGCACTGGGCCCTGAAAACATTGTAGCTTCTTCTGGGTATATGCAAGCATGACACAGTTCAGGGAGACACATGCAATTGTTTGTCACACTATCCAAGGGTGCACCGGAAAGGGACGGAACATAATGTTGAAGTTTTCCTTGAGTTGAGCTGAACAGTTCTTACGAGTGTTCCAACCCAAGAAAGAAGGAGCTTCTAGCTTTAGGAGATCCTAGATGGACCTGGGAAAACGGGGTCTTCTGAGCTGGCTGCCACCTCTTCCCCTATTTTCACAGGTTAAATTTGCTCTTCAGAAACTGTGAGAAGTCTTAGTTTATGGAAGCATCCCTCACAGCTTAATTTCAAACTTCAAAGGTTCCGTAATACTTCACTTTGTTTTCAAATTTGTCTAAAATTGTCAAATTTGATGAGATACCTGCATGTTTCTGCTCCTTTCCATATGACATGTCCACTTTTCCCCTGCCCTTCTACTCAGGCTGTTTCCATGTTAGGAATATGCCTCTTTTGCTTTTTTGCCCATATTTAAATCCTGGCTTTGCAACTTACTCTGTGACTTTAGGCAAGTCACTCAACCTCTCTGTGCTGCAGTTTCCTTATTCAGAAAAATGAGGATAACAATAGAGCCTACCTCATATGGTTATTGTAAGAATTGGAAAATACGTATAGAATCATGTCTATCATATAGCAAAACTCAATAAATGTAATTATTTTTACCGCCTCTCACTCTTGCACAGCCCATGTACTTTATCATCAAGTTCTAAAGTTTCTGCCTTTGAAACTCTCCATCCCCACTTCCATCACTCTCCTCCAGGCCACTGTCTTCTCACTCCTGGTTTCTGCTCAGCCTCTGAACTGAACCCCAAGCTCGAATCTCACCCTCCTCACAGTGCACAGCATCATTCCTGGCATGCAGTAGGTGCTCAAGAGATGTTGAATGAGTCAGCGAATGAACAAAAAATGAAGAACAAATGAATGAAGGAGAACAGTAGAATAATGTTCAAAAGTACAAAATGGCCACCTCACTTCGTGCTGCTTGAGCTCCTTGTTGCTCAGGATAAAACCCAAATTCCTTCACTGAGGCCTTCGCGATCGGCCTCTGCTTAGTCCCTAAGCTGCCACTTTCACAACTAGTTTCTTCATCCACATACCTTAGCTCCCCCACCTCCACTCCAGCCCTGCACACCACCCCCTCACTTCCTCTCCCTGCTCCCCATCCTCCCCCTGTTCCTGCATCCCGTGTTCCCTGCTCATTTCCTAACTCAGCTTAGACGTGGTCTCCTGAACTTGCAAGATTGGATCAACTACCCCTACTGCACGTGCCCAGAGCACATATAAATAAACCCCCACTTGTCCCTATTTCCCTTTTTTTTGTCAGTCTCTTCCACTATAACTGAAATTCCTCAAAGGTTAAGATTGCACCTTGTTCATTTCCCTATTTTCAGTAACTAGACATTTAGTAAAAGATGACCTATTTATCAATTAATGTTGCACTGGAATTCCTTTATTTCTATTTCTGCCTTTCCTCTAGACTGTGAGCACATCAAAAATAGAAACCAAGGTTGCTTTCTATTCACTTTTGTATCTCCAGCGCCTAGTGCAGCAAGACCCAGAGTAGACATTGATGCATATTTCTAAAATAAATAAATGACTCTTAGATTTTTAATTTTGAATCTATCCATCTACAAATGTTTATTATGTGCCTTTCTCAGGCAAGATATCTTATTAGCGTAAATTGTCAGACAAGCCACGGTGACAGGCTGGGGGAGAGGATGTCTTTGGCTGAGGAACAGCATGGAGACAGATGGGGAGTTAGGAAGAGCCTGGGGAGTTCGGGGAATGCTGGGAGGCAGTCAAGGCTGGGAGTGACTCAGTGAGACATAAGGTTGAAAAGGGATTTGGACTGCAATTCATAAGCAATAGGGAGCTGTTGCAACTTCATGAGGATGGCATAGATAAGAAAGAGCCTAGGTTTAGGACTGGAAACCTCCGAAGTAGAGAGTGGCTTGAAGTCGCCTGGGACTTGAGGCTAGGAGAACAGGCAGAGTCCTGGCAGCAGTGATGGAACAGATGATGTGAACATGGAGACAGGGGGTGGTGGACTTGAAGGGGCTGCAGGGGCCGCAGCTTCAGGGCTATGAGTGCTGGGCTTAGGAAGGCAAGTAAGAATGGCAGTTCTGAAGATGGCATGGGTCTACCCTTGGGGACTGAGAGGATGGAAACCTTGACATTGTCACTTTGGAGAAAGAGCATGTTGACATGGTGGTGGGTGGCTTTGGATGTGCTGTTGGGAGCAGTGGATCCTTGGACCCAATGGGGCGGGGAATGAGCAGCGATGAAGAGTGTAGCAGGTGGCCTGAGCCCAGACTTTGCAGGGGGCACGGGGTGGGTGGTGCTACAGAGAGCAGTGAATAGTGAAGTACACCCCAGAGCCTGGTGCCTCCGTCTTAGGGAAGGGAGGAAGTAGATGAAGACTGCCAGGCTGGAAGCCAGGGGAAACCAGGGCTCTCGGCAGCTCCAGCCTTCAGAGTGACGCTCACAAAATGTAACTGTTAGTGAGCAGTGTTGGGAACCACAGAACTACAAACCTGGAAGTTCGGAATACAGGCAGGCAGGTAAGGGGGTGCCCAAGATCAGACTGGGGCCTCTGCTGCCTCCTTCAAACCCTCATTGAAATGCAACATGGATGGCACTTCTACCCCATGGAGGAGCCAGGGTGGGGTGGAAGAGCTGAGCAGAGTTCAAAACAACCATGTAATTACCCTCCTGTCCAAATGCTGTTCTTCTCTGGGTTTGGGGGAAAGAGCTTTGTGATGGGGGAGCTGGGGAGGGAGAGGAGCAAGGTGGAGAACAGGAGGGGGACAGTGGGGTTGGGAGAATTTTTTTCTTTCCCACAAAAGGAAGTAAGAAAGCCAAGGATTTCTGTCAGTTGCAGGAGCTTCTGCAGTAACAGAGATGTCAGCTCAGGAACCAAACTGCCATTTCTGCTTTAATTGGAGCCTCTCCGTGAAGGCTGGGAAAGGGGCACCAGAGGGGTGGTGGAGAGAGGGAGAGGGGGAAGAGTCAGCAACAGAGAGAGATAGAGGAGACCCAGCAGAGTGGGAGACAAAGACAGAACAGAGGTCTTACGCAGGTGTGAAGGCCTCCAGCTGTGCCAGTCAGCAGCTTGGTGCCTGGTGCCTGGTACCTGGTGCCTGGCCAGGCCTCTGGCTCCACTGGTGGCCCCTCCCCATGGGTGCACTCACCTCTGTACCAGGGCAGGAAATGAGCAAGGGGAGGGATGTGGAGTTGTTCATTTTCTCTTTCTTCTTTATCATTTATTAAAATTTTTTTAAAAATCCTTTTTCATTTTTCTCCAGTGCCCTGACTCCTTGTCAAGCCCACAGTTCTTGATGTGTCATAGAAAGCTCAGCCCACATAAAGCCGGGGCATATATATCCAATAAAGCCTAATCCTCCTGCCGGCTCCTCAGCTTTGCAGGTAACTGATGCAGACGTGGGCTGGTCCCTCCTGCTTCCACCTTGCCCAGGACACTTCTCCCTGAAGTTTTCTGACAAACTGATGTGCCAGAGACAGGGTCTGAAAAGAGTGAGGTTAAACAAGGTAATAAGGAAAAGGGGCAATGTACCTGCGTAAGAGAGAGAGAGCGAGAGAGCAAGCGAGAACAAATCAGAGGTGATGGAAGGAATGGTGGAGAGAAGGAAAAGGAGATAAGAAAAAAGACATAGACGCTGAGAAAAGGGTATATAAAGTTAGCATTTGAGCATAATATTTGTTTCCTGTATCTTGTCTCTTCCTAAATATTCATAAACACGTTAAAATAGAGCTTGAGAGAAGCTTTCAGACAGCAACAAGTTCAACTCTTATTTTACAGCAAAAGCTGAGGCACTACTAATGCTCAAGGAAGCTGAGTACCTCACAGTTACAGAACTGGTCCTTAGGATTTGAACCTAGATCACTTGACTTTCTCTGCTCCCTCAGAGCTGAGCACAATTGTTTCTGTGTTCTGACTCATGGGTATGCAACAATAACTACCACTAGTGCTTACCACGTGTGAAATACTCCCCAAGTATTCTATCTGCTACCTCTTCTTATCTTGACGACAACCCTAAAAGACAAGTATTATTATTATCCACATTTCAGAGCTGAGGGAAAAGCTCAGAAAAGGCAAATAAATTGCGCAAGTTTGCACATCAAGTAAGTGGTAGAGATGGAATACAAACCCAGGCAATTGGACTCAAGTGCTTATTTGTAACCACTCTGCTAAGCCACCTCTCAATAATAAATGAAGAGGAAAGTGAGCAAAGTCCATGCAATTTTCTCATCTAAAGGCCGAGGACAGACCATTCTCTCTCCAGCATACCACAGCCCCTGACACCCACTAGCAGGAGAACTTCTCACAGCCCCCGACACTTCCTCCCCCCAGGTTACAGGTCCTCACTCACGTTCACCTGGAAGACTGGTCCGTGACTTCCTTCTCCATTGCACATTGACAAGTCAGGCTTCACGCAAAGTAGGAGGGATCTTCGTAAACACTATGTAAAGCATGGATCAAGCACCCACCCTGCGGCAGGCACTGTGGTGGCCACGAGGATGGGGGCACTCTTATCAAGATGAACCCAAAAGAGACCCTTTCCTCAAGGATCGTTTAGTCTCTTAGGAGAGCTAATATGTGTATATAAATAACTATACCACAAGCTAGAGAGCCGTAAATAACATCGATAAATACATGGTTGTAGTGCTGAGGGAATTTAAGGGAGTACAAGATAGATTTGGAAGGCAGCACCTGGGAGGACTTCATGTCAGAGGTGAGCATTGAGGGCCTCAAGGGGTCAACTTAATTTGACTCTGAAAAAATGGAAAGAAGATTAAATGGCATTCAAAGTAGAAGAAATACTAGTGACAAGGCCCAAAACAAAAGGAAAAAACAGGAGAGAGAATCTCAAGGGGCTTCAGGGATGGGCAGAACTTCCCCACAAAGGAAACAAATACACAGGACTACAGAGTATTTTCCATTTCCTCCAGGTCAGATGACTTTTCCATTGCAGGCCCTGCACAATCAGGCCATCAGGAGACCTGCTCTGCTCAGAGGGGCCAGCATTTTACTGAATGCATTTACCAACACTTCATGTGCGTTCCCTCCTGTAAGCTTCTCAGCCACCCTGTGCTATAAGTGTTATCATTATCTTCACTTTACAGATGAGGAGATGGAAGCCAGAAAGGTTAAACAGCTTACCAAAGACACACAGCTAGCCAGAGATGAGACTGGGACTTGCTGGAGCCACTCTGCTACCTGTGTGGTCTTTGGAAACTGGTTCCTGGGAGCAGGCACTCAGACGGGGGCTTCATCCCAGTCCTCGCCTGGGAACTAGGTTGAAGCTAAATTCTAGCAAGGAGGAAGGGACCAAGGGCTGCCCAGCATGTCAGGAAGCCTGGGGTTCAGCACCTAGTACAGGGAGCTGTGAGGTATGTTTGTGTTAATAACACTTTGTTCCTAAAGGTTTCTGGGGACTGCAGAGTACTCATTCCAGCAAACCAAACATGCTTAAGGTGCAGATAGTCTGTAGAGCTCTAGTTATACACATATATATGCATCGATCAGCAGAAAGACCATGTCCATTTCTAAACAATGTCTAACATCTTAGAACTCCACTGTAAATGTCTAATAAAATTATAGATTACACTGTGGGGTCTTAGTCTTACAGGGCCCTCTTTTTCTTCTCACTCCCTCTCCTTCCTTCCTCCCTCCTTCCCTCCCTCCCTTCCTTCCTTACCTCTGCTGCTTCCTTCATATTATTTGTTGCTAGGGAACCACTCAAAGGTCCAGGCAGCATTTGAAAAGAAATTTCGGCCTTGCAGATTTCAGACCCAACTCCAGAACTAAGCTCAAGAGCCCAGGGTTCCCACAGCTCAAGGACTGCTGCCCACCCAGGATCGTGTCCTGTTTCTTTCCTGAATCTTACTGGCTTCAAAGGAAAGGGTGGGCATTAGGGGATGGCCAAAGCTTTATTAAGGTTGAGGATAAAATGCTCAGCTTATGTTCTTCCAGGACAGGCATTTCCTGAGTCTGCCAGAGACAAAATCTAGGGCAGGATGAGGCATGAAGCTGACTCATCCCAGCTCGCAGTGTTCCTACCAGGGAACTGCTTGTCTTGGGGGCCAGCTGCCTCAACCTGGCACCTGCATCCTGGCGCTGCTCCCCCCGCAGCAGCAGTGTCAGCCTCAGAAGCAGTAGCAGCAGTGGCACCTGCCCCTGACCAGCCTCCCCCCACCAACCCAGTCGCCTGCAGCCCTCTGTAGTAACTTCCTTCCAACCCAGTCAGCCCTCCACCAGGGCTACAGTTGATAAAATATGTGACCTATTTTGAAATTTCTCTCTCTCTCTTTTTTTTAAAGTCCAAACTGATTAGTTGATAATTACATGTTGGAACATCTGCTCTGATTTGTTTTATTCTTTCTATTTTGGAAAATTGGAATACACTGAAGTTTTGCCTTCTGGAGTTGCCGGCCTGGCTCTTGGAGTGTGAGTGGCCCTCCTACTCAGCAGCACCTGGCTCAGCCCACAGCCCGGCTCCCAGGCCTGAGAGAGTGGTGCTTCGGCACCTCCCCACCCCAACCCTGGCCTACAAAGGGTTAGAAACCCTCCCTCTCTGTTGTGACCCCAAGAAGGCTCCATTTGCTAGCCTCCTGCCTCCAGGGTTTGGAGCTCTGAGAGGATCACAGATCCAACAGAGCCTGAAGCCAGACTGGGGTATGATGTTGGGAAGCCCAGTGTGGTGGGTACATTTATAACACTCCACCCAGGCAGCAGTTACCTGGCTGGTTTTCCTCTGGGAATGCCTAGGTGCTTCTGTCTCCTAGGGAAGAGAGCAGGCCTCCACTGCCCAGCCCAGCCTCGCCATTGCTGCGGGGTTGGGACTTGCTCAGGTTTGTTCGTGATAGGACAGTAGCATCTAAAATGCTCACACCTCCAAACTGCACGTGACTGCTATTGTGAGTGACTGTTCGAGTCCGGAAGCATGACTGAGAGAGACCCTCGGGGCTGGGGACTTGCATTCCTCTCATCATCTCTCCATCCTATTGGCATTTCTGGAATGTATAAGCTATATTGTAGCAGAAGTGAGAGAAGAGGAAGGGCCATCAGGGTGATTCAGACACAGACTCTACCCTGGGGCTCATGATGCTGCCACACTCTAATTCCTTACCCTGGCAGTAGCCAGGATGATCTTAAAATCTAAAACTCAAATAGAATTATGTCATTCACTTACCTTTAAACCCTTCAATGGCTCTCTATTGCCTTTATGATAACACCCAAACTCGAGTTTTTCACTTGGCATCGAGGAATCTTCTAGATCTGACCACAGCTTACCTGACCAGCCTCATCTCACTCAGTTTCCTTCCCACGCATCTCAGACTCCATGCACCAGCCACACTGCATCATTTGCTGTTCTCTGAGCCTCCTCTGCTCCTTGACTACCTTGCCTTCACACAAGTCATGCTCTTAGCCTGGATTACTCCCCTATCCTCTTTCCTTCACCCCTTCACCTGAATAACTGCTACTTGTCTAGGTGGAGATTTCTCCAGCAGTCCTTTTCTGGTCTTCTAAAACTTCTAAGGGTTTAGGTACCCTACCTTAGTGCTTCCATAGCATTCTGAATTTCCCCCTATGTTATGCATCATATTTCATTCACACTCTGATTACTTCTCCATCCTCCTGTCCACATCAAAAGCCTGTTGAGAACAGATACTTTGCTTGTGCTATCTCAGCAACTAGCACGGTGCTTAACACATGGTGGTGCTCTATCAATAACTGTTGGATGGATGATTGACTGAGTAAATGAATGAAGAGATGAATGACTGTTCAAAGTGAGATGATGTTTTGGAGTTCTGGCCAAGATAGAGGCGTAGGTAGAAATGCTTCACTTCCTTGCACAATCAAAAGAAGGATAATGACCAATTTAAAAACAAAAAACAACCAGAACTGCCAGAAAATCAAACTACACAAAACCCCAACAACCAAGGAGATAAAGAAACATTCATCCAGACTGGTAGGAGGGGCAGAGACAGGCAGAGACGGGCAGCCAGGGCAGGGCAGACGCACAACAAGGTGGTGAACTGGGTGGGTGAGGCAGGGGCTGGCATACTGAGTGGTCTCTCATTTGTATGCAGATAAGCCAGGAGGAACAACTGGGGAGTGAGACAGACCGCGAAACCCAGGGTTTCAGTAAGGGAAACTAAAGACTCAAAACCTCTGGCTGTAAAAGTCTGTGCAGGTTGCAGTAGCAGGAGAAACTCCCAGTCTTACAGGAGAGTCCATGGAGAGGCCCACAGCATCCTAGAACATACACAAACCCTCCCACCTGGGAATCAGCACCTGAAAGGGCACAATCTGCTTGAGAGGAGTGAGGGAAGTGATGGAAGGTGGGGCAAGAGCTGAGCAAGCATCATTTTTCCCTTTCTGACCCCTCCCTGACATGCAGTGCCACAACTAGCAAAAAGGGTTGCCTCACCCTGGCGAATACCTAAGGCTCCACCCCTTACAATGTAACTGGTGCACTGAGACAAATAAATTTGGCCCAAATAAAAGAACAGATCAAAACTACAAAAAAAGAACTAAGCAGTGAGGAGATAGACAACCTATCAGATATAGAGTTCAAAACACCGGTAATCAGGATGCTCACAGAATTGATTGAGCTTGGTCACAAAATGAAGGAAGAAATGAAGGCTATGCAAAGGGAAATAAAGAAAAATATACAGGAAACCAACAGTGAAGGGAAAGAAACCAGGACTCAAATCAATGATTTGGAACAAAAGGAAGAAATAAACATCCAACTTGAACAGAATGAAGAAAAAAAAATCATCAAAATGAGGAGAGGCTTAGGAAACTCTGGGACAACTTTAAGTGCTCCAACATCCAAATCATAAGGGTGCCAGAAAGAGAAGAGGAAGAACAAGAAATTGAAAACTTATTTGAACAAATAATGAAGGAGAACTTCCCGAATCTGGGAAAGGAAATACACTTCCAGGAAGTCCAGGAAGCTCAGAGAGTCCCAAAGAAGTTGGACCCAAAGAAGAACACACCAACGCACATCATAATTAAGTTAACCAAGATTAAAGACAAAGAGAGAATCTTGAAAGCAGCAAGAGGAAAGGAAAGAGTTACCTACAAAGGAGTGCCCATAAGACTACCAGCTGATTTCTCAGAGGAAACCTTTCAGGCAAGAAGGGGCTGGAAAGAAGTATTTGAAGTCATGAAAAGCAGGGACCTACATCCAAGATTACTCCATCCAGCAAAGCTATCATTTAGACTGCAAGGGTAGATAAAGTGCTTCCCAGATAAAGTAAACTTAAAGGAGTTTATCATAACCAAGCCCTTATGATATGAAATGTTAAAGGTACTTATCTAAGAAATAGAAGATCAAAAACTATGAACAGTAAAATGACAATAAACTCACAATTATCAACAACTGAACCTGAAAAACAAAAACAAAGACTAAGCAAACAACTAGAACAGAAACAGAATCACAGAAATGGAGATCACATGGAGGGTTATCAGTGAGGTGGAGGAGGGGGAGAGTGGGGGAAAAGGTACAGGGAATAAGAAGTATAATTAATGGACATAAAATAGACAGGGGGAGGTTAAGAATAATATTGGAAATGGGAAAGCCAAAGAACTTATATGTATAACCCATGGACATAAACTAAAGGGTTGGTGGGAACAGAGGTGGGGGGTGGTGGTGCAGGGCAGAGGAGAAAAGGAAGAAAAAATTGGGATAGCTGTAAAAGCATAATCAATTAAATATACTTTAAAAAAGGGAGTTGATGTTTCACAAATAATACTTTGGGAAGTATTATGGTGTTTCAGACAGGATATGTTATGTTATGCTGTAGTACTAAGCAACCCCAATTCCCAGTAGTTTATAAAAACAGAAGTTTTATTTCCTGCTGCTACTCTATTTTCATCAAGGGTTAGTGGAGATATTCTGCTGGATGGTGTCCTTACTTGAGAACTCCAGTTGTATATTCTCTCCGCTTTCTACAGTTGGTGAGACAGGAGAAAGAGGACATGATGAATCTTTCACTGGCTCTGAAAGTTTCCACTCAGAAATGACATGAATAATTTCTGCTCTTATTTGGTGGCCCAACCAAATCACATGACTGCTTTAAACTTCAAAAGGGCCAGGGAAATTCAATCTACTGTGTGCCCAGAGCAAAAACTAGAAATATTTGGTGAACAGTATTAATACCCTTGTTAAGAAATCCAGGAGGAGTCCACTTCCAAATGAAAATATCTGGTTAAGACTTTAAAAAACAAGGTGGCATTTGACTTGGGCCTTAAGGGTGAATTGGGTTTAAACCACTCAGCTCAATTTGCTAAGCTATGATTCCACATACCAGGAAGCATCTAGTATTCATTTTGACTTGTTCCCCTGTACCTTGAAAATTTCCTGGATTTGTTTTCTCTTCTGAACATTAGTCAGATAAATAAAACAAGGTCCCACCTCTGATGGAGTTTGTGGTCTAATAGGGAAAATAAGTCCTGAAAGCGTACAGATTTTCATAAAACATGCATGAATGTGATATGTAAAATAAAAAGTAAAGCAAAGCAAGAGAAATCACTTCCATTTGGAGGCATTGGGCTGTGTGGAGATGGGTAGGATTTCAAGAGAGAGAATTACAATCAAAAGTGAGGCGGGGATCAGGTAGAAGAATCAACAAGAACCAAATCATGCAGGATGGGTGTTCACAAAGCAAAGTACCTGGAAGAAATGGCCTCTCAGTTGGTCAGTGTCCTGGACACTAGGGAAGTAGGGCAGTGGGAAGGAAAGGAAACATGAAATTAGAAATTTTCAGAAATTGGGGAGTAAAGGATAGGAGAGCAGCATCACTTTCTTCTCATGAAGACCTTTCCTGAAGACTCAGCCTAGGCACCATCGCTGAGCTCAGTGAGTTTAAGAAGGCCTCTGGCAGGCCACGCCTTATCCCTCAGATCTCACAAAGAATCTCAAGATTCACAAAGTGTGCAGCTTTCCTCCCCCCAGCCACTCCCTATGTTTACCCACAGGGCATGGTTTTGCAAACTTGGGGGCTACCTCTTACTTTTCAATGAGCAGACAATTCCAGGGGAGGTTTGGAGATTCTAGAGGCCCTGGATTCTGAAACAAAGCCCAGATCCAAGGTATTGCCCCATCCTGGAGATCTCCAACCTGGCTGGATTCAGGGTTACCCTGTGCAGGGTACCCCCCAGGGAGGGAAAGGACCAACTCCATCACTCTGTTCTTCCTGATCCATCAGCCACCATTGACTGCTTTGCTAGATCACTTCCTTATGAGTTCATTGTTCAGATCAATCCAGTCTTGAGATAATATGTCAACACAGGCTATTGTGGTGAGAGTGAGCACGATGAGGAAAATGGCTATGATTATCATTAGTTTTCATTTTGCCAGGTTTTATTTTGTTTTGATTTGCTTTGTTTTAGTGCAAATTGCTGTTATTGTGGACCTATTTCCTGAAGCCAAAGTTTCCTGCCTCTCACTCACTTCACACTTCAACTCATTTATTTTTCCTATTTCCCCAAAGACCTTTTGACACTTTGAAAAGTGTTTTACTTAGATACAATCCTGCTCTGTTACCTTGTGTTTCTTCCATTTCTCCCTTCTTGTTTTTTATTAATAAGTCATAAAGAAAGTGTTTCCAGGCAAACATCACTCACTCAGTAATAAAATCCAGGGCAGAGGATACAGCGATACAGAGAAGAGGAGGCAGGGGAGGCCTCCATCACTCAACAGCATGCCCTGTGAACGAGGAGCATCGCATACTGGGCGCTATGGGGTTGCCAGGGCTTTTTAAACACCAGCCAGGAGAGCTAGTCAGTTGAGGGGTGGGGCCAGACTCTGAATCCTGCAGTTTCCTCACCCTGTGAGAATCTAATCACAGATGCATGTGGTCATCTGCTGCAGCTTTTCCAGATGAGAACGGAGGTTACTGACTTAGCCCAGGAGAGGCTATGAGAACCAGAGCCTGGCTCAGAGTTCACCCCAGGCCCTCTTTTTGTTATTCACATTTCCCTGGGTGGCCACACCCACTCTCCTGGGCCACTGCCACCAACATTCTGATGAGTCTCTTCAATGAATTCTGAGATATTAAAACCTGGATGAACTTCAGATGCTCAGGCTCTCTCTTTTACCTCCCAGACCCAGTTAACATGATTTGGACCTACCAAGTAAGTAAACTAAAACCTTAAGACTTCTTTCAACTGCTCTCTTTTCCTTATTCTCCTTTGACATCTCCCACAAAGCCACTCTTCCATTTGTCCATTCCCATTGCCAGTTCTGTATCCCGGCCTCCTCTTCCTCCCTGGCCTGCTGGTCTCACTGCCTCCAGGCTCTACCCTCACCGACCTGTCTTTCACATTCCATGGAAGAGGTTTTTCTACAATTTGAACCAAAGGATGTTCTTCCTATGACTAAAACCCTAATTACTCCATGAAGGTAGATGTGTCTTGGTTGAAGAGGCTGGAGGACACAAGGAAAGCTGCCAAATGTATGAATAAATCAGCGATGAGAACACAGAGAGGTTGTAGAGCAAACGAAATGGAAAGGACACCAACTCGTATGAGTCTCCCAGCTGCGTGTTATTTGCTGTGTGGCTTCTGGCAAATGCTGAGCCATTCTGAAATTCAGGTTCTGAACAAAAGGCAAACTTAATACTGCCTGACTTAGCTCACAGGATTGTCATAAGGATAAAGGCAGAGAAGGGCTAGACAAGGGCTGTTTAAAGCATAAAGTAATATGCTAAGGAAAACGATTATTACTCTACAGTTTTGGCTAATGTCTGTGGAAACATTGCCTGGCATAATGGTAAGTGAGATTTTGGCAAAGTCACGTCTTACCTCTGAACCGAGACCTCCAATCAACAGAATGGCAGTTTCAGGCCACAGTCTCTCAGATCTCTTCCAGTGCTGACTTCCCAGTATTCGAGGTCCTGGCCCCAAGCTCTGTGGGTCCCCAGGGAGACTTGCGTATTAGCTGTCAGGCTGCTGCTTTGATCCTGGCTCTGGATTCAGCTTCCTACTAGACTTCTGCTTTCATCTACTAATAAAAATTGAGAGCTCAGGTTTAAATCTGTTCCTTTCTTTCTTCCCACCACATATTACACAACTTTTGATTAACCAACCTAGGTGGTTCACTTTTTTAAAAATATAAGATGGGGGCAATATTATTAAGGAAACAATTGCACCTCGTTATGAATAAAAAATTTAATAACCCCCAAGTCTGACTCTGGAACACATTCATCAAAGTGAAACAGGAAAAGCCAGTATTCGTGCTGCCTGTCACCTACCAGACCCATAAGCAGAGACAGAGATTGAATCTTTACAGACGCTTTATTCAGATGGCCTGCGATCTGAGAAGACAGTGGGTTTGGACCCTAACAGACCATCTTACATTTCCTTTCACACCAGCCTTGTTTATAAGAGGGCAAACGTGTAGGAAGGGATTTGGAATTCTGGAATGAGGTTAATCAGTTAAAATCTACTGTCTGGCAATTTCCCTAACATCCTTTCATCTGCTGAGCAGTGGTATTCATTATCTGTGTTCTATGTCCTTTGTCTCAAGTGATTTTCTTTATCTGTGTCCTGGGTGGTGGACTGTCTCTCCCTGGAAGACAATGGCTCAGACACCACCGTGACTGCTTATGGTCTTTTCTGGAGCACAAAGGTCAATCACTTGTGGTCTCTTGGAGTCAGGGTGGTCCATACCTTCAGTTCCTGAAACAATAGGTTTTTTATACACATTTATTACTAAGCTTATTAGCTATTACCTGAAACTAAAAATTTTCCAACATTTGAATCCCCCACCAAAAGGGCCCCGCAGCCTCAGATCAAAGCCTGGAGGTGGGTGCTGCAGCCAACTCCTCCCTTGTTTCCAGAGCGGTTATGGTCAGAAGAAGAAAAACTCCGAGGCCACAGCCTGGAAAAGCTCTGGAATACTCTAACCTGGTTCCCTAGGGCTCCCTAATCACTCCTAGGGAGAGCAGGACCAATAAAATGGCATTGGTCTGATTCAGATAGCATACAATATATAAAACAAAGTGGAGTCACTTGTCTCAACTAAAATGGCTGTCAGTCAGCCATGACACTTTGGTTCAAGAGGAAAATTCCCCAAGTCAGAGTAAACACATCTGGCAAGGAGACATATCTGCCCACGTGGACAGAGCAGACATGTCTGGTAAGGAGACACACTTAAGATGTCTGCACACATGGTCTGCATAGCCATGCCCGCAGAGCTGGACCACCCTTAGATAGTCTCCTGGGGAGATTCCACACTTGCCAGCAGGATATCAAGCAGAACAGCCATGTGCCACCACAGACTCCTGGGAAAATGCCACACTTGGCATCAGGGGTGCCCAGACATTTATCACCACTTTCAAGGCATAACTGAGGCAGGTTTGAGACCACTGCTGAGACAGCTGAACTCCACACACCAGAGTGCCTCTCCATGCCACGCAGATCTCCCTTGGCATCGACCTCTGGAGGCTCTGGCCTGCTGGACTGAGGACTGCTCCCCACCTGGCTCTGGAGGTCCTTCCTTGCAAGATGCTGACAATTCCCTTGCCCACCGTGCTGTCTCCCGGACCTGTAGACCGAGACTCTGGGACTTGGGTTCATTTCCCCTCAATTGATTGTTGTGTGTGTGTCATGTTCCTCTTAGATTGTTAGAGTGTGTGTAGGATATGAATATATGTTGATGTTCTACTTTGAGTGAACCTGCATTGAATAAAAGCTGAGTGAATAGCATAGTTACTGTGTGTGACTCTTGACTGTTCCTTGGTGCTGGGCTGCTCAGCAGGCAGCTAGCCGAGCAGTTGCCAGGCTGACTTATAGGAAACACTATATCACGAACAGATGCTCCTGACAGTTCCCCAGGGAACAAAAGGTAAGCTTCAGCAGAGAAGATCCTCATGGGAACTGGGTTTTCTTGCTTCCCTGAAAAAGGTTTGGGCTTAGGGGAGTTGAGATGGGGGATGGGAATTCAAGCAGGGGTTTGCCCTGGGGAGTCTGAAATTGGGACTGTAAGCCACATGCTTTAGATGAAAGAGCAAACTAAGTGAGGAAATGCAAATAACTCACACTGACAAATAGTGTGACAGCCTGGGAAACTGCAAGCTACAGCTACACATGACCATTGTGTTATATGTGATAAAGGAAGTTGCTTTCTGCTCACAAGTCCTCAATGACTCCCTTTGTTTACAAAGGAAGTCCCAACCCTTCATTCTGCCATTGGAAGACCCTTCACAATTTGCCCATGGCAGATCTTTCCATCTTTATTTTCCACACTGCTGCATTCCAGAGAAATCATTCACTAGACATTCTCTAGCTATATTCCCTGCTTTCAGAAATCTCTGCATTATTCACACTTGCTTTTCCTGTGAAACTACTTCCTTCTGTCTTCCTTTTTTGCATCAGTCAAAATCCTCCCTGTCCACCTTCAATTCTGTTTGTGTTTCTCTTATAGAGTTCATTCATTTCTTCAGCATTTGGAAGGAGGGATTCTGTTATGGACAAGTCTACTTACAGGGACTCTACAGGGTCTTCGGACACAAAGATGAGAATTTTTCTCATGCTCTAGTGCAGAAGATAGACATGCAGCACTATAGTATAAAAAATACTATAGCTAGTGCTGCCTGGAAATACGATGCAAGCTACAAATATAATTTAAAGTTTTCTAGTAGCCACATTTAAAAAGGTAAAAAGAAACCAAAAAATTAATTTTGATAACAAATTTTAGCTCAATAAATCCAAAATATCATTCCAATCCAAAACACATTTCAGCTACATAAGAGCCCCATGTGATCAGTGGGCACTGTTTTGGATGGCCCATAGCTAGACAAAGCATATATAACTGTGAAGAGACCACAAGGAAGGGAGCCACACAGTTAGTCCAGGGAGTCACAAAGGCTTCACAAGTTCTTGATGGATGAGTGAGCTGATCTGGTAGAGAAAGAAAGGAGTCAGGGACTTTTGAAGACAGCAGAGCCACTTGATGTAGGGAGGCTGATTGACTATGATGAAGAGAACCCCAACCTCCCCACACCTGCCAGCCCACATGGACAGCAACATTATGGAGAGATGTATTTGAGTATGGGAAACTTGAGACATGGTGGTTAGTTGTTATAGCAACTAGTGGATCCAGAACCATGGGGAGGCTATTACTGCAATCTTACCTCACTATTTATTTGTTAGTGGTTATTTGACATTTATATGAACTTGCCATATTGCCTCTCTTAAGTTGTAGGGTTTTAGAAAACCAGGAACCGTGAACTGCATTAAACTTAGCTGTCTATCTCTCCCCTACCCCAAAACATGCTTTTGCCTTTTAAGTAATCGATGATTAATTCTGGAATCAATTATTTTATTACTTCAATAAATCCTCTCATGTCTATCTCAAAATACATCCAATAACACACATATTCACCACTTACTGTGTCAAATCCCTATCCAAGCCAGAATCACCTTTTGTCTAGATTATTGCTACAGCTTCCTAATCTGTCTCCTTGCTTCTGCCTTCGCTTCCTTCTAGCCTATTTTTAATGCTGCCTGGGAGATTTGTTAAAATGTAAAGCAGATGTCACTCTTCTACTTAAATTCTCAATAGCTTCCCTCTCCTCAGAGGGAAAGCCACTGATTATATGGTGGCCCACAGGACTGGGTGTGATCTGCCCTTCTTGCCCTTGTTACCTTTCCGACATTACCTCCTACTTGTTTACCTTCTTCCATTTATGCTGGCATCTTGCTCTTTTTCAACATGCCAGGCACACTCCCCCTTCAGGGCCCTAGAACTTGCTGTTGCCTCTGCCTGAAATCCCCTTTGCCCAAATACCTGCATGGCTCATTCCCCCGCCAGCCTCAGCTCCTTCTCAAAGGTCACCTACCTCATAAGACTTTCTTCAGTCACTTATCTAAGTTGCAACTCCACTCACTATGCTGCTTTCCTCCCTTCTCTGTTTTATTTTTCTCCTTAGCACTTATCACTCTCTAACATACTAACTATGCTACTTATGTACCTGTTTCTTTCTTCCTCATTTAGCAGAACTTAATATCTAAGAAGGGAATCATTGCTTTGTCCCTAGTGCCTTGTCGGATACATAGAAGGCAATTGATAAATATTGGTGGAATGAACACACAGAGATAGGGAGGCACAGGGTGCCGAGAGAGCCATAGGAAACGGCATCTAAGCCGGCTGTGTGTGTGGGGAGGGGGGAGGTGGATGAGGGAGGCTCAAAGCAGAGGAGATGCCTCACCCAGACTTAAAGAGTTCCATCTGGCTAGAAGAAGAAGTAGTAGGGAGGCATGGCAAGCAGAAGGGACAGCAAACTCAAAGATTGGGAGGAAAGAGACATCACGATGTGTGAAACTGCACATAGTTTGATTTGCGGGGGTGAAAAGTGTAGGGTGAGAGTGGAGGCTGGAGAGGTAGGCAGGGATGAGAGCACAGAAAGCCTTGGTCGGGCAGGCTGTTCAAGGGGCAGGGCCTCATCCCGGGAAACAGTAGCATCTCCTTTCCAAGTCAGTCATTCTGGGTTTGCACAGAGAAAAAAAAATGGGAAGACAGAATAGAGCCAAGAAACACTAGTGAAGGAGATTGTTGTGGTAAGCCAGGTATGAAACCAAGGTAGGGGTAGTGGAAATGGAGGGGAGGTAGAATTATGGAGAGAAAGGTAAAATGGGCAAGATTTGGCAACTGATTGGCTTGAGAGAATGTTGCCTCTGTGATCTTCCCTTCTAGTTTAGGTGCTGGTTTGGGTGCAGGTCCTACAAGTGAGACTGCAAACACAGACACAGGAATGGGTTGGTGACATAGAACATGAAGATATCCAGGATGTATTAGAACATATACATCTAAAACCTGGGCTGGTGATCTTGGCCAAAGAAATAGATTTGCAATTCGGCAGCAGAAGGATTATAGAGGTGACCATGTGAGATCGGTGCAGGGACTGTCACACAAGGCAGCTCTGATAGCTGACATAGTGAGGGAGGAAGAGACTAGAATAACAGTTTAGAGGAACTGACGTCACTGTGGGGGACATAGCATTGAATGTGATACCCAAAGGGCAAAGAGAAGGTGGAGAGTTAGAACTAGCAAAAAGGTCAAAATCTGGTATGTTAGTAATCTGGTGCAAGAAGTCAGTCAAGGAGGGTGGTTCAACTCTAGGACCAAGAACAGGAAATAGGATGAAGCCCTGGAAAGGATGTGGTAGCCCTGGACAGTGTGCCTGAGCTGGTTGGAGCATCATCCAGTAAACCAGAAGGTCGTGGGTTCAATTCCTGGTTGTGTAATGGGGGACCTCCCACCACCAAAAATGTCGGGGAGGGTTGAGCTGCACATGTGTGTTTCACCTTGACAACCAGGCCAACACATGCTGGCCGCACAAGGGATTCTGGGGGAGCATTTAGAAGGAGTGAGCCAACAACACCACTTTCTTTTTAATTTCCCTTCCTTCCCAGCTGCCAGGGCCTGGAGGTCCTGGGCCCCAGGCACTGGGAATGATAGGAGGGGTGGGGAGGGGGCTCAGGGCCTGTCAGAGTAAAATATTAGTTTCAGGTGTTTAATAAAGGGAAAAAAACTAAACAGGACCAAAGTTTATATGCCCTCTTCTGCTTATGGCAAGTTTAATTCAACAACCTGAGGCATATGTTTCAGAGAACAATGATATTTTTCTGGTCCAATGACCTTGGTGATAATAGTACTGTAAAGAGAGTTTTGTTACAGATTTTTGTTAAAGAGATTTTTGTTACAGAATGTGTTATTATCAGTTCTTGAATCTATGCAGTAGTTGTAATTCTAATATTTAAATAGCTATTTTTGATGTCATCCTCTGGCCTTTTCCCCCTTACCATTTTTACCCAGATATTTAAAAAATTAAATAAAAGGTTGCTTTCCTTTCCACTCAACTCTGCCTCCAGAGTTTTGGCCTGTTAGCAGTGGACAGTAGGACCCCTACTGGTTGGGTTCCATTACAGTAGGGCCTACTGGTTGCCAGTTCCATCCCAGTTGGGGTGCATATCAGAGGGAACCAATCAATGTTTCTCTCTCACATCTATGTTTCTCTCCATCTCTCTCTCCCTTCTCCTCTCTCCAAAATCAATAAGCATGTCCTCCAATGAGGATTTAAAAAAAGAAGTAGGATGGATGTGGTAGCCTAAAAGGGCTACCCAGAGGTGATAAATGAGAAAATACTGGTGTTCCTACTCTTTTCCTTCTTTCTGTCACAGAAGCTCTTACAGTTTCATCTTGTAGACAACTAATAATAAAAACAAAACAAGGAGAGCTGCTCTACCAGAAGTTGGTTTGGGTCAGAACCTAAGAGCTGGCTCCTAGCTTTCTCCCCTGCTCTTAAAGCCCCCTATTCACAAAAAGACTCAAAACTGCCTTGTGTAAAGAACACTGGACCTCCTGTTGTTAATGGGATGCAAATTACCTGCAGCTAGAAGACTTCGGATCTCAGCTCCACTTCTACCTGGAACTGCTCTGTGACTTAGGCAAGTTGCTCTCTTTCCTGTCTGGGTGTTGGAGGGGAGAGGGTGGGCCAACATAATCTCACTGGCTCGCCCCTTCTGAGCTAACATTCTATAGAAAGCAAAGGGCTAGAGACTGCTAAAGATAAGTTATCCAGTACTGCTGGGCATCTCTCTCCCCCAACACCATTTATCCCTCTGTCCAACCTGCTCTCCAAGCTTCAGAAAATGCTCTGCACTTGTGAGACACTGCCCTTAACACACTATTACCTCTAACAATAGCATTTTTACCAGCTCAGTCATATTTTTGTCTTCCCTGCCCAATGACTATATTTCCAAGAAAACAACTTCTTCAAAATGTGCTGCCCTTAGGCTTTGTACACAGAGCCACTGCCAGTCCTTCAAAAACAGGCGGCATGAGTGTTGGGCTGCTGGGCCTGAGCTGAATCCGGTGCTTCACAGAGATGGTCTGCTGCATAAACAGGACCGCATACCCTGCATACGCCAACCGGGGTATGGAGTTATGGGGGCCGCGATTCCAGCATCTGGCCAGGTGTGCCACTGGGTGCCATGGACATGGAGAGGCCCTGGTGGCGGGGATGGCATGCTGCCAATATTCACCAAGCCCTTCTGTACAAGAAGCTGAAGTTGTCCTCCTACAAAGGCCAGTCCCCTCAACTAAGTCTCACAAGGTATTTTGCTGACTTGATTGCCATAGTGAGCAATCGCTTCACACTCTGCTCTTCATTCCTGACACCTTGCAGTCTATTTGCTGGATGCATTTATGGATCAGTTTGGCATCTCTATCCAGGAACAACATTTAGTTGCACTTTCCTGTCTGCTTCTAGCAAATAAATCAGAAGAAAAAGAAGATAGCGTGTCTATGCTAGAGCAGCTCAATAGCCTGGGTTGTATGATTAATGTGAATCTAATATTAACGAAACAAAATGTGCTACATGTGTAACTATTATTATGAGAAACCTTCCAATGGAACCATTACCTTCCAACAGCCACCCATTTCATGGGGTATTATCTCTCTGAAGCAGTACACAAAACAGATCTTCATGATGGCTGGTCAATGATTTTCTTGGAAAAAATAAACTCTACATGCCAAGGATGCAGATTACTTCCTGGAAGTATCTTTGCAAGATTATGCCTTTTGAAATTATGCATCTTCTTTAGTAGGTACTGTATGTGTGGCTTCTTCAAGGATTATGCTTAATCTTTTTCCAGCATGGCCTACAAGATTGCATTGTCTTACTGCTTGCTACTGGGATTTCTTAGTGCAGTGCATTGAACAACTATTGATCATTCATGATAATGATGTGAAAGAAGCAAAGAGGACAAGTAGTACCTCAGCCAGCTCAACTAAGTGTGTTCCAGACAATCTCCCAGTCCTTGTGGCCAGTTCACTTTCAGCAACCTCAGTATCTCTATCAGATATATCAGCCCTCATGCAGTATCACCATCCTGTATCAGAACAACTGAGCAGTCAGCAGGTTGTATCTACCACACACACCTCATCTTACACACTACCGACATGTCATGCTGGCTTCCAAACCAGTGTTCAGGGCCTTGGGCACATGCAGACTGGTGTTGGGATGTCACTGGCAATGCCACTAGAAGTTAAGCCTTGTCTGAATGTTTCTTATAACCAAAGTTATCAGAGAAATGAAGATTACTTGCATTACTTGCATTACTCGCATTACTCCATGTTTTGAAAGGTGATTTTATGTGGAAGTAACACCTGATTCAGACTGGTTTTTGATCTGAAGCTCTGAGACAAGCTTTTGGTAAACTCCTTTACAGGAATTCAAATTGCATCAGAACTCTTCAAACAGCAGCACCAGGAAGACAATATCACTTTGAATGCACCATGAGAACTAAGCAAACACTTTAACAGTATGTATGTCAAATTCTGGCAAATCCCTACATGACAAAAATTTCAAGCCCTGTCTGATGGTCTAAGTATTTTAAAAATATTCACTACAACAGAAAATTGGGACAGACTCTGTTCATTTTGTTGTTTTGAGATTTGACCTGTGATTGGGCTCTGGGCCTAATGTTGACTTACATGTGAGCGATTAATGTTTGTCTGTGGACTTGCCAAACAGTCTTTTTATGAAGGAAAGTTACAGTATTAATTTTTGAAGAGTTCCTTTTTTAATTCTGAAGTTTTGAGTTATATTTTTTCATCCACAGTGAATTTTTGATTAAGGTTAAAGTCATGAATCACTATGCTATACCAACCTATGCAGTAAAAAAAATTTAGATCATTCTATATAACTTCCTGTCATAGATAATGTAGGTACCTGGATTTATGTACTAAAATCAAAGGTGGAGTAGATCTCTTATAATCATGGCCATAAATTTTTTTTGTTGTTTTTTCCCTAAGTTATCAACCTCAAATATTTAGAATTAAAACACATTTAACTTAGGGGATTAATACTACTTGGAAATAACTTAACTATAATGCAACATGTTTTGGGAATGTTATAGTATGAACTATCTTTATAACATAGATTAAAATCCTCCTGTGTTTAAAGACAAAGAGAGAATCCTAAAGGCAATAAGAAAGAAACAGTTAGTTAACCACAAGGGAACTCCAATGGGGCTGTCAGCTGATTACTCAACAGAAACAATACAGGCCAGAAGAGAGTGACATGAAGTACTCAAAGTAATGAAAAGCAAAGATCTGCAACCAAGACTACTCTATCCAGCAAGGCTTTCATTTAGATTGAAGGCAAAATAAAGAGCTTCCCAGACCAAAAAATAAAAATGCTAAAGGAGTACATTTCCACCAAACCAGCATTGCAAGAGCTGCTAAAGGAAGTGCTTTAAGAAAAAGAAGAAATAGAGGGAGAGAGGAACACAGGTACAAAGGGGAAAAATGGCAATGAATAAGTACCTATCAATAATAACCTTAAACGCAAATGGATTAAATTCTCTAATCAAAAGACATAGGGTAGCTGAATGGGTAAGAAAATATGGCCCAAATATATGCTGTCTACTGAAAGACTACCTCAAAACAAAAGATTTACACAGGCTGAAAGTGGAGGGATGGAAAAAAGTAGTCCATGAAAATGGAAACAAACAAACAAAAAAGCTGGTGTAGCAATGCTTATATCTGACAAAACAGACTTCAAATCAAAGGCCATAATAAGATACAAAGAAGGCCACTACATAATACTAAAGGGTTTGATCCAACAAGAAGATATAACCCTTGTAAACATATATGCACCCAATATAGGAGCACCTAAATAGATAAACAAAATCTTGGAGGACTTTAAGGGAAAGATCGACAGCAATACTGTCATTGTAGGGAATTTTAACACCCACTGTCACAAATGGTAAGATCTTCCAGAAAAAAAATATCAATGAGGAAATAGCTACCTTAAATGACACACTAGATTGAATGGATTTAATTGATATTTACAGAACATTTCATCCCAAAGCAATGGAATACACATTCTTCTCAAGTGAACATGGATTAGATTGTGGGACACATGGTAGGACACAAAATAATTCTTAACAAATTCAAGAAAATTGAAATCATATCAAGCATTTTCTTGGATCACAATGACTTGAAACTAGAAATCAGCCCCACAGAACATTCAAATACATGGAGGCTAAATAACATGTTCTTAAATAATGAATGGGTTAACAATGAGATCTAGGAACACATCAAAAAGTACCTGAAAAAAAAAAAAAAAAGAAACTGAGCACACAACAGCCCAAAACCTATGGGACACAGTGAAAAAAGTCCTGAGAAGGAAGTTCATAGCATTACAGGCCTACCTAAAGAGATAGAAAAATCTCAAATTAACAATCTTCCTCTACACCTAAAGACTAGAAAAACAACAACAAAGTCCAGAGTGAGTAGAAAGAAGGAAATAATCAAGATCAGAGTAGAAATAAATTATATAGAGACTTAAAAAATAATTCAAGATATCAGGAGCTGGTTCTTTGAAAAGATAAACAAGATTGGCAAGTCTTTAACAAGACTCATCAAGAAAAAAAGAGAGAGGACCCAGACAAAATCTGAAATGAAAGGGAAGTAACAACGGATACTACAGAAATACAAAGGATTGTAAGAAAATACTGTGAACAACTATATGCCAAGAAATTGGATAACTTGGGTGAAATGGATAAATTTCTAGAAACATACAATCTTCCAACATTGAATCAGGAAGAAGCAAAAAACCTGAATAGATTGATAACAGCTAATGAAATTGAAGAAGTAATAAAAAAACTCCCAGTACCAAAAAGTCCTGGACCAGATGGCTTCATAGGCAAATCTTACCAATCATTTAAAGAAGAACTAACACCTATCCTTCTCAAACTATTCCAAAAAAATTCAAGAAGAGGGAAGACTTCTAAGAGCCCTTTTACAAGGCCAGTATTCTCTTAATTTCAAAAGCAAGTAAAGACACAACAAACAAAGAAAATTTCAGGTCAATATCCCTGATGAACATGGACACTAATCCTCAACAAAATGTTAGCAAACTGGATCCAGCAATACGTTAGACCACACACCATGACCAAATGGGATTTATCCCAGGGATGCAAGGTTGGTACAATATCTGCAAATCAAAAAAGATGATACATCACGTAAGCAAAATGAAAGATAAAAATCACATGATCACATCAATAGATACAGAAAAACATTTGATAAAATCCAGCACCCAGCCTGGCTGGTGTAGCTCAGTTGATTGAGTGCGGGCTGGGAACCAGGCGGTCCCGGTCCGATTCCCAGTTGGGGCACATGCCTGGGTTGCGGGCCAGGTCCCCAGTGAGGGCCATGTGAGAGGCAACCATACATTGCCCTTTCTCCCTTCCTGCTCCTCTCTCTAAAAATAAATAAATAAAAAATCTTTAAAAAAAATTCAGCACCCATTTATGATAAAAACTCTCAGTAGAGTGGGAATACGGAGATCACACCCCAACAAAATAAAGGCCATATATGAAAAACCTTCAGCCAACATCATACTCAATGGGCAAAAACTAAGATTCTCCCTTAAGATCAGGAACAAGACAGGGATGTCCACTTTCACCACTCATATTCAACATAGTACTGGAAGTCCTAGCCACAGTGACCAGATAAGAAGAAGAAATAAAAGGCCTCCAATTTGGAAAGGAGGAAATAAAATTGTCATTATCTGGAGATATGATATTTTACATAGAAAACCCTATAGGCTCCACCAAACAACTATTAGTCCTAATAAATGAATTCAGCAAAGTAGTGGGATACAAAGTCAGTACTCAGAAATCAATGGCATTTTTGTACACCAATAATGAACTATCAGAAAGAGAAACTAAGAAAACAATCCCATTCACTATTGCAACAACAACAACAAAAAGTATCTGGGAATAAATTTAACTAAGGGGGTAAAAAACCTATACTTGGAAAACTGCAAGAGACTGAAGAAAAAAATTGAGGAAGATACAAATAAGTGGAAGCATATACCATGTCCATGGGATGGAAGAATTAACATCATTAAAATGTCCACACTACCCAAAGCAATCTATGGATTCAAAGCAATTCCTATTAAAATATGAATGACATATTTCACATATGTAGAACGATTATTCTGAAAGTTTATATGGAAACAAAAAAGATCCTGAATAGCCTCAGCAATCTTGAGAAAGAAGGACAAAGTTAGAGAGGTCACAATACTTGATATCAAACTATACTAAAAGGCCACTGTAATCAAAACAACTTGGTACTGCCATAAGAACAGACACATAGATCAATGAAATAGAATAAAGAGCCTAGAAATAAACTCACATCTTTATGGTCAATTAATATTAGATAATCTCTTCAATAAATGGTCTTGGGAGGCTTAGACTGGTACATGCAAAAAAAGAAAAAGAAAAAAGAAACTAGACCACCATCTTATACCAAACACCAGAATAAACTCAAAATGAATAAAAGACTTAAATATAAGTTGTGACACCATAAAAGTCCTAGAGGAAAACATAGGCAGTAAAATTTCAGATATCTGTGGTAGCAATATTTTTGCCAATATATCTCCTAGGGTAAGGGAAAAAAATAAACAGATGGGACTACATCAAATTAAAAAGCTTCTGCATGTCTAAAGAAACCATCATCAAAATGAAAATCAATTGCATGGAGAACATATTTGCCAATGATACATTGGACAAGGATTTAATCTCCAAAATACAGAGTCCGCACAAATAACTTTTTATTACAAAATCTTTTATTACAAAATCATAAGCATGTAATTCTGTAACACAACAATATCACACTGAAGCACACCATGTGACATTTTAGGTGAGATATTCAAATTAAAACTATAGCCCTGGCTGGTGTAGCTCAGTGGATTGAGCGCGGGCTGGGAACCAAAGGGTCCCAGTTTGATTCCCAGTCAGGGCACATGCCTGGGTTGCAGGCCAGGTCCCCAATGGGGGCCATGTGAGAGGCAACCATACATTGCTGCTTCTCTCCCTCTCTTTCTCCATCTCTTCCCCTTTCTCTAAAAATAAATAAATAAAATCTTAAAAAAAATTAAAACTATAAATTACTACACCCATATTATTACCCTACCAACCACACTCAAGCAGGCCAGACCCTGTGTATAAGGAACTCATACAACTCCACACCAAGAAGACAAACAATCCAACTATAAAATGGGCAAAGGGCCTGACAGGTAATTCTCAAGGAGGACATACAGAGGGTCCATAGACATATGAAAAAATGCTCAGCATCACTAGCCATCAGAGAGATTCAAATTAAAACCACAATGAGATATAATTCACACCTGCCAAAATGACCATCATTAATAAATCAACAAACAACAAGTGCTGGTGAGGATGTGGAGAAAAGGGAACCCTAGTGCACTGTTGGTGGGAATGCAGACTGGTGCAGCTACCGTGGAAAACAGTATGGAATTTCTTCAAAAAATTAAAGACGGAACTGCCTTTTGACCCAGCAACCCAGCAATTCCACTGCTAGGAATATACCCTAAGAATCCTGAAACACCAATTCAATAGTATATATGCACCCCTATGTTCATAGCAGTGTTATTTACAAAAGCCAAGATTTGGAAACAGCTTAAGTGCCCATCAGTAGATGAGTGGATAAAAACCCCCAAAACAGTGGTACATTTATATAATGGAATACTACACAGCAGTAAAAAAAGAAGGAGTTCTTACTTTTTGTAACAGCATGGATGGAATTAAGTGAAATAAGCCAGTCAGTGAAAGACAAATTCCATGTGATCTTACTCATAAGTGGAAATAATAAAAAAAAAACAACTAACAAACAAAATAGAATGAGGGGCACAGAAACATGGAATAGACTGACAACCGCAAGAGGGGAGGGGTGAGATGAGGACTGGTTGAAAGAAGGTGAAGCGATTAGTCAAAGAACATACATGTATGACCCATGGACATGGACAGACAATGGTGTGGGGGTTGACTGGGAATGGAGGACAGGCTGGGTAAAGGGGGGCAATAGAGGAAAAATTGGGACAATTGTAATAGCATAAAAAATAAAATATTTAAATTTTTAAAAATGTCCTGCCCTCTGCCAAGCAGAGGAGTGCCACATTATCTGGCGTGGGTGCCAGCATTTAGGAGTCAATGATTTTCTTTCATCTGTCCAAGTAAATCTTTCCCCAACACTTGTAAAGCTGATTGCAGTCAATTTCCAGCTGGAGAAACAACCATTAAGAGGGAGAAACATTAGTAACTGGGAGATACTTATAACATTTAAAACGGGAGCTTTGCTTTTCAATTTTTCTGCTCCAGGTTGTATATCTTTTATTTTTCCAGTGTTCCACCAGTTCACCTACTTGGAAAAAGGAAAATGGAATGTATGTATATATTTGTGTATATTTAATACATGCATCTACAATGCAAATATGTTTAAGATAATATGAATATAATACACACATATATGTATAACATATGTGTATTTAAACAAAACATATGTCTATGTTCTTCATGTATACATGCACATATAGCCTGCATATATAATGCATATGCAGCTTTTCTAAATGGGGAGAGAGAACGAGAGAATGAAAGAGGGAGAGAAAGGAAGAATAGAGAGAGCTTGCTCCCTTTCGCGGCTGTCCAGGCATGAAAGGAAGCAGGGCAGGCTGAGGCTGAGCCCCCTCCTGGACTCTGCACTGGTTCTGTGTACCTGTGTACCGTATATGCCAGGCACTGTCACTTTTACCTCTTGCAACTCAGGCACAAGAGAAAGGGAAAAAAGACATAAAATAAAACACTTCCTCCAAAGAGTGTAGCCACGGGAATCGCAGGACTAAGAGCAAATAATGATTTCCTTCTCTGCTTTTTAAGTAAATACTGCTGCACAATGAGCTATTGGGCAGGACAGGTGCAAAATAATAGACTCCTTTTCTGGTCTCCCCAGCCCCTCAGGACCACTGCTAACAGCATCCAGTACTCAATTTTCTTTTGTTATTTAAAAATGTGTTTGTGGATTCCTGTGGGGCAGAGGAAGAGGGGGCGAATTCTGTTCTGGAATCACCAAGAGGATGCCTTAATTGGTATTTTTGCTTTATTAATGGAAAGCTACCTGTCGGCCCCAGGATTTGTCTAGCAGGGAGGCCTTTAATGCGTCTGTCCAATGCAATGGGGCTCGGAAAAAAGAAAGCACTCTAATCAGCAGCGTGTCTGGCAGGAGCAGCAGGACCTCAGGTGGAAGGTGGACAGAGCTCTGGCTGAGAGAAAGGGAACTGGGGTCCCCTTGGGATTCTGGTCGAGCCCCAGGATCTCCTGGCCTCAATGTCCTCGTCCAGGAACAGGGGAGGATAATGCACATCTTATCTACTTCAAAGGGCTAGTGATGAGGTTTTTTTAAACTCATGATAGCCTTGAAATATCATAGTGCCTAAAGAGAGTAAAAAGACACAGTAATAAGAAAAATGTAATGGGGTATTCTTAATAATGTTTTTTATCCAATTGAATGTAATTAATCCTTTCTCATTCCCTATTCTGAAAGGAGTTCATCACTTCAGATAAAACCAGACACAATCATAGAAGCATCTGGCTGCAGAGAACCTGAAAGCATGTCTCATTCAGACCCTCGCTTAGACTGGATAACTCCAGAATGGAGTCCCAGTCTTTGCACTATGCGTCCCTCACAAGCACTCTCATCATCAAAGGGGAAAAGTCTAGAGAGAAAACCTGGGGCCTCTGAAAATATTTTATTATTTTTGTTAGTGGAAAAATATATCGATGACTTATTTGCCCACGCCTTTTTGTCCTCTTAGGAAAACAAAGCCATTTGTACAGTCCGAGGTGGGAAGTGCAAAGAGGCTCCCTCACTTTGTGTCTTTCAGGTCAACGCTGCAGGTACAATCCTCGGGGAGCCAAACTGCAAATAGGAACTGTCTTCAAATGTAAAAGGTTTTGAGAGGTAGATAAGAAAGCAGGGTTATTTGAGTCTTTTCTTATCCTTTTAATAGCTCCGGATCAATTGGAGGGAATTTTGAGGGACTGGAGGAATCTTTCCTAGTTATCAGTTGAATACCGATTTAACCTTCGGAGCCAATATTGTCCCCTCGGAAGGCCCAGCTCTCCAGGGCCAGCCTCCCTTAGACTGCTCCCTCATACTGCTCTCAGAGCCACTGCTCTATCGGTCCAGCTGGACTCCTAAGGTGCATGAGCTGCTGTGATAAGGTGGGCTGTAAGTCCATGGTCTGCTATGAAGCCAGACTAGGGAGACAGAGTGTGCGTAGCAGCTGAGGCCCACCTGGTCCTCTGGATCATCTTTCTCCTTCAGGTTAGCCCTGGGCAATGTTTCCTTTTCTCCACAGAAGGATTTCTATGGAAAGATCCTATACTACCTTGAAAGCCATATTCATCTTTGTCTCTTGGTAAACTTGGCTGAGTATTTTCTTCTCCCTTTCTCCTTACATCTCTCCTTCCTGACTTCTATGTGAATAATACACAAACTAGCAGAAACTGGGGCTCTTAGTTTAAGTTCCAGGTACATTTTGCTGAGAAGTAAAGGGTTCAGGGACACGTCAAAAGCTTGGGGAGCCCCCAGGCAGTCAGACCCAGTGGGTTCTTTGGTCAAAACTGTTTACCTGGAGGCAGCAGAAGGGTGGTGCTGATGAGGAGGGAAGGTGAAGTGCAGAGATAACCAGTCAATTGAAGACAAGCTGTCTATTGCACAATTTTGTGTATGAGTAGATCTAACTTTTCCACTAGTCTGTAGCCACTGGAATTCAGTCTATTCAGGCATTAAGGGAACCCACTTTGCTATCAGAGAGCTGGATTTTAGCTGTGATTCTGTAGTGTACTAGCTATGTGGCTTTCAGTTTGGCATTTAATCACTAAGCCATACTTTTCTTATCTGAGAAATGGAGATAATGGCAATGCCAACCTTGTAAGGTTACTCTGATGATACAATGAACAGACACTTGAAAAATACTGGTACGTAAGTGGTTAGCAAATATTGGATATTGTCTTAGATGACCAAAATTTATTTCTCACAGTTCTTTCTGGAGGCCAGGAAGTTTAGGATCAGGTTATGGGCACCACTAGGTTCTGGTGAGAGCCCTATTCCTGGTTACAGATGACTTTCCTCTTGTTGTGTGCTCATATGGCAGAGATCAGAGAAAGAGGAAGCAAGCTCTATCAGGTCTCCCCTTCAAGGGCACTGATCCCATTCATGAGGGCTCCACAGTCAAGACCTAATCATTTCCCAAAGGCCCCTCTTCAGATACCATTGCCTTGAGGATAAGGCTTCAACGTGGGAATTTTAGGTGGACACAAACATTCAATTCATAGCTAGGTATGGTTATTATTTATCTCCTCCCATTCCCATCTAACAAAAACTTTCTGCATTTGGATATACTGTTAAGAATTTTAGAATGGTCTCCTCCATCCAGCCTTCTCTTTTAACTTCAATTCTTAGCATCAGCTGCAGCCCTGACAAAGATTTTTAAAGGATGCACTTAACATCAAGAAACAGTTGAACTTCCCCTTAGGAATGTGGTCAAAAGATATAAACAGCTAATTTACAAAAGAAGAAACATAAGTGTTCAATAAATGGAAAAAAAAACCCACTCAGCCTTGATAGTAATAAAAATGCAAATAAAAACCAATTAAATTATACTCTTTATCTTCCAAAATGAAAAGGATTTAAACTATGATGACATGAGTGCTGTCAAGGGTGTGGAGGGGCTAGATGCTCGGACACCGTCGACGGGAGCACAAACTGAGGGAGCCTTCTGGACAGCAGTATAATGATGTGAAGCATTAAACAGCCCTCCCTCTGTACTAAGCAGACTTATTAAAGGGACAAACAGGAAAACCCAGAAATAGACTCAAATACACATAATTATTTAGTGTATTATGAATATGACATTTCCAATTAATGGAGTAAAGATGGATTATCAATGAATTTGGTTGGAACAACTGGGGAGCCATCTGATAAAATATTAAGTTTGAGCCCTACCTCACATCTTATGCCAAAATAAATTCCAGGTGGATCAAATATAAAATGTGAAAAAGGAATCCATAGAAGCACCATGGGAAAACATGGGAGCAATCGTTTATAATCTCAGGGTGAGGAAGGCTTGTATTTCTGCTAAGTTGTCTCAAAATTTGTTTCCATAAATATGTGATTTATTAAGTAATAGAAGATAAGAAAATATTGTGTGAAATACAACCCATATTTGTGACTAACATTTCTGTAAATAGAATTGTCTTCTTGAATTTGCAAATAAAAAAGTTTCCATGGCCTACTTTGATTCCTCATGTATTTTGAAATGACTTCCACTTGGAAATTTGGCCATAACATGGGCAGATTATAATCCAATGGTGCAAAATCTGTATGAAACACTGGAAGCAAAGAAAAATTTATGTTGCCCCTTTCCTGAATTTCAGGATTTTGAATACAAGTGTGTAGGGGGAAGGAGAAACATTAATTTAAAAAGGTTTTTTTCTCAATACTTTTCACAGTTTCTGATCTGAAACAATATGGGGTTTTTAAAATTGAATTTATTTGGATGACATTGGTTCACAGAACCGTATAGGTTTCAAGTGTATGACTCAATAAAACATCATCTGTACATGACATCGTGTGCCCATCCCCCAAGCAAAGTCTCTTTCATGCCCATTTCCTCTCTTTGCCCACCTCCACCTTCTCCCACCCTCCTTTCCCTCTGGCTATCCCCACATTGTTGTCTGTGTGGGAGATACACACACACACACACACACACACGTATATATACACACACATATATATACAAACATACATACACACACACATATAATGTTTTTTTGTATAATCTCTGGTCTCTGAGACCCAGTAAATGATGATGAAGTCCAAGATCATGGCCAGCAGCGAGAGGGCAAGAACAGCAAAATAAAGGGTCTGTGAGGTCAGAAGTCAGGGTCAGGACTGAGGTCAGGACAGTTCCCTCAGACCTCCGACCACTGACCTCCAGACCTCTCGCACCAAGGTTCTGAGGCTGGACTTTACAGGTTCCTTTTTTGGAAAGCTAATATTGCAAATATATTGCCTATTATGAAGTAATACCAATAAAGTGTGGGGCAGCATTCTAAAATCAAATACATTATTATTTCTGCAGCAAACGATTGATTAGTCACACTAAGTAGATAGATAAAATTTCACATTAGTCCAGGTCAAGTTTTACAACTAAATGAGTTTTGGCATTGAATTTATAAAAATAAATTTCAGGACTTCTGGCCAAGATGGAGGTGTAGGTGAACACACTGTGCCTCCTCACACAACCAAAAGAGGAATAACAACAATTTAAAAGGCAAAATAAACAACCAGAACGGACAGAGAATCGAACTGAGTGGAAGTCCAACAGCCAAGAAGTTAGAGAGGACACATTCCTCCAGACAGGTAAGCGGGGCGGAGCCTGGTAGAGAGTGTGCACAAGGAGAGACAGCAGTTTGCCCAGAGAGACTCACGGCGGGCGTGCCTGACCAAAAAGCAGCCAGTGCACCCGGAGAAGCCAGTGGGAAACAGTGGGCTTTGACTGGTGGACTGGGAAGTCCCTCACTTGCGTGTGCAGATTAACTGGGAGAAGGAGCAGGGGAGCGGAGCAGGGAACACCTGTGGGGATGGAGGCAGCAGTGGAAGCAACTCCCAGCCACACAGGAGAGCACATTGGAAGAAAAGTGACTGAGAGCTGGGAAGAGCAGAGCGAGCGCCATCGTTCCATCCCAGGTCACGCCCTCTCAGAGTCCAAACACAGAGTTGGCGGAAGTTGCCTGCCCTGGCGAACACCTAAGGCTCTGCCCCTTAAAATAACAGGTGCACTGAGAAAAAAAAATGGCCCAAATGACAACTAAGGGACGAAGAGATAGCCAACCTATCAGATGCACAGTTCAAAACACTGGTAATCAGGATACTCACAAAATTGGAAGAAAGTTGGTCGCAAATAGATAAACAAATGAAGGATACGCTAAACAAAATGAGGGGAAATGTGTAGGGAACCAATAAGGAAGAGAAGAAAACTGGGACTCAAATCAATGGTGTGGACTAAAAGGAAGAAACAAGAATTCAAAAAATGAGAAGAGGCTTAGGAGCCTCCTTGACATCTGTAAATATTCCAACATCCGGGTCATAGGGATGCCAGAAGGAGAAGAGGAAGACCAAGGGATTGAACATTTATTTGAACAAATAATGAGAGAGAACTTCCCCAGTCTGGCAAAGGAAATAGACTTCCAGGAAGTCCAGGAAGCTCAGAGAGTCCCAAAGAAGTTGGACCTAAAGAGGAACACACCAAGACACATCATAATTACATTACCCAAGACTAAAAATAAGGAGAGACTCCTACAAGCAGCAAGAGAAAAGGAGACAATTACCTACAAAGGAATTCCCATAAGACTATCAGCTGATTTCTCAAAAGAGACCTTACAGGCAAGAAAGGGCTGGAAAAAAGTATACCAAGTCATGAAAGGCAAGAACCTACATCCAAGAATACTCTATCCAGCAAAACTTTCATTTAGAATGGAAGGACAGATAAAGTGTGTCTCAGATAAGGTCAAGTTCAAGGAGTTCATCATCACCCAGCCTTTATTATATGAAATGTTAAAGGGATTTCTATAAGGCATGGAGGGGTATCAACAGGGAAGTGGGAGGGGGAGAGAGGAGGGAAAAGTATGGAGAATAAGTAGCATAAATGGTAGGTAGAAAACAGACAGGGTGAGGTTAAGAATAGTATAGGAAATGTAGAAGCCAAAGAACTTATGTGTATGACCCATGGACAAAAACTAAAGGGCAGGGAATGCGGGGGGGTGGGGGAAGTGGGGTGGAGGGGAATAAAGGGGGGAAAATGGGACAACTGTAATAGCATAATCAATAAAATATATTAAAATAAATAAATAAATTTCAGAGTGTTGTGGACAAGATTTTGAAGGCTTATAGATAAAGAGTGTTTACAAGTAAAGAGATACCAACAATTCATTAAAATATAAACAACAAAATAAACAGAAAATTCATAGAAAGGAAGTACAAATAGCTCTTAAATGAATAAAAATTTAGCAAACTCATTACTAAAGGTGAAATGCAATTAATTTTGCATTTCTATAAGATATCATTTGTTATGTATACACATCTAAAAGTTTGATAAGATATTGGTGTTGAGAGTGTGAGGAAACACACTCATTGTTGCTGAAGAATATATGTTTTAGTAAAACTTCTAGAGAGAGCTATTTAACAAGATCAATAAAATTAAATTAAATATGCAAATCCACATCTAGGAACTTATTCTAGGACATTATAATGTCCTAGACTATTTATTTATTTAATCAGTGTCTATAATAGGACACTGATTAAGTAAATTATGATATCATAATTTTGAACTGTGGATCTGATAGTGTGTACATAACATGCAGTAGAATATTATACAATAGTTAATAAAATGAGACAAATCTTTATACACTGACATAAAACAATACCCAAGGTATATAGTTAAGTGAAAACAAACAAAATGCAGTAAGTTGGGTTTATTAAGATACAACTTGTGAAAAAGGAAAGGAAAATTTGACAAAATCGCAGTTTTTTAAGTAACAGTGGTTGTGCCTGAGTAGGAAAACTGCGTGACTTGGATAAAAAAATAAGAAATAGAGTTTTCGGCATACAGTCTACTATGGCCTAGAAAATAGAAGCATATTTAGAATTACCCACATTATGATTTAGATGAACAATGTAAACATCCAACAATAGTGGATTGGTTAAATAAATGATGATATCTCTATGATGGACTATCATGCAGCTATTGGAAATCGAGTTGTGAAAGAATGTTCATCAGTATGGAAAATAGTAATGTTATAGTCTTAAATGTAAAACATAGACTAGAAAATAGAATGTTGCCATATTCTTAAAAATAAAAAAGCAAAAATCACATATAATCATATAAGGAAATATACCTAGGTAGAGATCAGAAGTATCCATACTAAAATATTCTCCTCACAATTATTTACTGAATTCTTACACATGAAAAATTCTTCAGGGTGCTAGATATAGTGGGGTGAGCAACATCATTGTGGTTCTGGTATTCATGGAGCATAGTCTAGCGGGAGACATGCACAACGGAAAAAGAAAAATAATAAAATTTTTTGAAAAATGTTAAGAAGAATTACTCTAGACTGGGTGTTCAAGGAAGACTCCTTTGAAAAAGTGACATTTAAGCTGAAAACTGAGAGATGAAAAGCAGTCAGTCATGTGGAAAGAGATGAATGGACAATTCAGGCAGATGGAGAAGAATATGCAAAGGTGGGGGAAAATGTGATCATGGAAATGAGAGAAATTCAGTGAATCACACCAAGATAGGAAGAGAACAGCACAAGAAAAGGTGGGCAAGGAGGGCACCACAGATATTATAGTCTTAGAGATAATAGTAAGGAACTGAGGTTTTATTATAAATGCAATATTATTGAAAGCTTAGTCATCATTATAGCTGCCTCTTTATTAAACTTACACTGTTTACTCTGACTGTTTTTAAGACTTTCTCACCATCTTTGGTGTCTTAAACTTCAATTTCTGGAAATGCTTGAATCTGTCTTTAAACAGTTCTGGAAAATTCTAAGTTATCACCTCTTCAAATACTGTCTTTGTCTCATTTTATTCTCCCCCCCCTCCATTTGGAACTTGAATTAAACATCAGATTTCATTATACCCTCTTAACCTCTTTCACATTTTTATTTCTTGTTTCCTTGTGTGCTTCTTTCTGGGTAATATCTGTCTGAGTTCTTTTAGTTCGCTAATTCTTTTTTTTTTTCTATTAGCATGCATGCTCTTAAACCCAGCATTTGGGATTTTGTTATTGTATTTTTCATTTCTAAAAGTTCTATTTCAAATATTCTATGTGTTTTTTATAGTTTTCTGATCCATAAAGATATATTTAAGTTTATTATTAAGTTTTTTTCTCTAAATAAACATAGTAAAGTATAATATGTTTCTGTTAATTCAATCTAAAGTTCTTGAAGGTCTGTTTTGTTGTCTGTTGTTGATGCTGATTCTCCCACAATGTTTTTTTCTTTGTATCTTAGTATTTTCTACAGTGTGCTATTCATTACCCTTGGCAACTTATTTCTGAGACTATAATTGAGTGCCTTCAGAATAAGTTCTGGGATAATTTTCAACAAAGAGAATTTATATTTTGTTTTGTCTTGTTTCTGCTTATGCTTATGCCTGGAGCTTGGCCACAGCAAAGCAAATATACAACTTTTTATGTGCCTTTCAGTTCAGGTGAATTTAGCTCACAAATTTACTACAAGACCATTTGTGCTTATGATTTCCAGGGGAGAGGTTATTTTCTCTCCTCTAGTCTGCTCAAGGATGAGGAAATATATGTTGAAATCCCTGGGATGAGGTGGCTACTCCTGAAGGTATAGCCCTTTTTCGTTCCAGCTTAATGGCAGGAGGTATCCTATTATATGCCCCACTTTAAAAAGGATTGGGGAGTTGAGTCTGTCTCCTTCAACCCATGAGGTTGTAATCAGTTTATCCAGTTCAGAAAATGACATCAGGGTAAAAATATGTTCTACTTGATTTTCATGTCGTAATTTGAGGTCAGTGTTTTGAGGCTTTTAAGAATCTTCTAAAAATTACTTATTATTTTTAATTGATTTCAATAAGGGTTGTTCGAAAACTTAGCTTGCCTTATTCTCAGAAACAAAAGTTTATTCTAAATGCAGTTGGAAACCACTAAAGCTATTTGCAGAAGAATTATTTGACCCAATTCACATTAAAAATAACCCTATGATATGGAGAATGGAGTGAAGGAGGCAAGAGTGAAATCAGTAGGCCTAATGAAAGACTATTGAGTAATCTAGGCAAGAAGGTGGTTTGAGCTAAGGTGTAGCACAAAAGAGGGAGAGCAATAGGTTGAAGTATGTTGTATAGGTTAGAATAGAAAAGACTTGGGGATAATTGGATATTGGGGGAGGAGGAGATGGACTATCCAAGACAACTATCAGTTTCTGCCTCAAATAACTATGTGGATGGTGGTACCATTTAAGAGGTGTTATCACAGGACAGAAAAGACAATGCAGGTTTGGTTCAGGGGTCATGTGTACGTGTTTGTGTGTGTGTGTGTGTGTGAGATTAAGAGTTCAATTATAAACTTGTAATAGTTGAGATTTTTATGATACATCCAAGTATCATCATTATTAGTGATTATTTCTGGGTGGTGGGATTAGGAGAATTTTTTCCCCTCACATTTTCACTAGTAAGCAAGCATTATATTTATTTTCAAGGAAGTGTCATATTAAAATAAATATAGCCCCTGTATATCACAAAAACTATCATTCTTTTTGAAACTTTGAAACTGGTTACCTTCATATTAACATTCCCCTCCACTTTTACCTCTCTATATTGTGCGTATGTACATTGCACACTACTACTGTAAACCATTTCAGCGTCATTGATTCATTTCTGTTGATTCATTTCTCCTCACCTCTCCCCAGTACTATCACATTGATGTTCACAGAGTTGATGCTTAATAAATGCTGAGCAAATGAAAACATTTACACATCTAAAACACTCGGTAATTATTTTTTCTTTGAATCTTGGATTACACTGGCCCTAAGGAGGTTGTGATCACAAACCACTGTGTTTTTTAATTCAGACCACCAATACCAGATAGAGTTTACCTTTTTTTAGTGTTTAACTCAGAGAAGGTAAGGTGGAGACTGGACTTCTGAGACTTATTTCCATCCTTTTCATTTGATGCTTAGACAGGCTCCCTTTCCCCAAAGGCGGCAGCAAGCTAAGCACTGTGGGGACACCTAACAGGCCCAGGCAGGCTTGAGTGGCACCAATCTTAATGCATTTGTTTGTCTACAGGCTTTGTGACAGCACAGATGGCATGAGAAACTGCCTACTGCTAAGGACCCCCTGACAGAGCACGGGCCTGCCTTCCACGATAATGAGCTTCCTGTCTCTCCCACAAGAACAGACTGTAATGATGACATTGTATTTGGTGAAACCTGAAAGAGAATAAGGGGTTGGTTTCCTATTGGTTGTTTTACTGTCTCAACTACTGCGCAAGTCTAAACCTTCCTAGAAATCCCGTGTAAACCTGAGACAGAGCAATCTCTCAGGAGCCAGTAGGCTCCGCATTCATCAGTTATGTATGTGCTGGTGTCATTTTCAGGGCTGGACCATGGGAAGCCCATATAGCATGAACAGGTGTTTAAAAGTTCTCCCAGGCTCTCTATGGATAGTGAGCTAGATGTACAATGAAAACCAGAGAAGATGCCATAGTTTCCATAATTCTCTCCACCTCTTCTCCTACTTTCAGTGCTTTCCTCTCAAGCTCTAACTCCACCAGTGTAAAGATGGGGATATTTTTCCCAGTGTCTCTGCAAAGAGATGCTTTGTGCCCATTTTGCTCTAATGTTCTTGCTTTGGCAGCTTCCAGAGGGCCAGTGCCAAGGCTGCGGGCTATCTGGGGAGACACCCAGCTGGCCACCCTGAGGAACATCACCACAGAGACGCAGAGCCAGGCCCAGCCAGGCAAGAACAGCTGTTGCAATGGGACTTTGGGGAGTGGAGGCCGGCTTGTGCTCCATGTCAGCAAGGCACTGAACAGCATCTGCAAAGCGCAAAAAGCGAATGCATAATGCAGAACTGAGTGTTCCCAATTTCTGCTTCCATCTTCATTGTTCTCCCAGGATATATAAAATAGATGGCTTGTCCACAATTTCTGCCTACAGTCATGTCCTCAAATAATCCTGTCTGCGGCCTTATTTTCCCATACCCAGGCAATTTAAGAGAGGCAGAGCAATGCAGACCACAGTGGGGCTTAAGCATGGTGACAGAAAGGTGTGGTTGGGTTTCAGGTAATTGGTTTTCCAGGCTTCATTTTCTACATGCTGAGATCCCAGAACAAAAGACCTGGAGTTAAAGGTGAGGTGGAGTAACGAGAGGAGGTTCTGGTGAGGCTGGAACACCAGGTTTGACATACTTTGACCTAGGCACCAGGCACCAAAAGCCCAGCCCCCACTCATTTGCTGCTCACCCAAGAGCTTCTATCTAAAGCTCCCAGAGCTCAATTGAAAGCAGCAGGTGAAAAGTCAAATACTTCATTAAAAGCAGCAAGATACTCCATTGTAAACCCATGGTTCTTGCCCTTCAAAGATCAGACACTGGGATCCAAATCGGTTCTGGTTTCAATCAGAGATCAAATACTTAAGAGGTAGCTTGTGGTGTGTATCTTTTCAACATGCTGCAGAAAGCCCCTCTCTTTCTCCCGTTTTTACCTTATTTTTATAGCCTATAGAGAGCCTTAAGAACTGCTGCTCATAATACGCACATACGCACACACACACACTCATTCACTCACTCATTGTATTGAGACTGGGAGAAGCAGAGAAACACTTCAAAAGTTAAGTGTAGGCTTGACTTTCAGGTTTATTGAATTCCCTGAAATTCTGTCTCTCCTTCCCAGAACGGTTAGTACTATTTGGAAACAACTTTAATCTGGCCAAAGGAAAGGGAAAAAGGGAGGAAGAGACACAGGGAGAGGGAGCTTTGGCAGAGGGAAGAGATGGAGAGAAAAGAGAGAAAGAATTGTTAATTTCAATTGATTTTCTGATAAGGTTTCATATCCTGAAGTGTGCTTCAAATCTGAGAAGTGACATCTGCTGAGATCTCCCGTCAGTGTCTGAATTTTCCTGAATGTAATTAGATCTGAGACAAGATAGAAGACTCAGTACGTGGCCCTTAGGGAGGAAATGGTCTTTGAAAAGAATTATGTTAATCAGACTAGCCTTCTTCTTGCATCTGTTCCGCTGTTATTCTGGGTAAAATTAATAGGTCTAAGGAAGGATGTGATCATAATGACAATCTGGTCTTCACAGCAGGAGGTTTTATAAAGGAGTTGAACTGTGCCTTGTTGAGAACACTTAAAGTAATTAGTTACAGGGCTACTCACTTTCTTTCCTTTTTAATAATAATAATGGTTATTAATGTTTACAAATTAAAGAGTCTTACTCCAGCTGAAAGGAGTACTGAAACGAAGCAGACACACTGCACCTATGTGCCTCAAGCCCAGGGTGATAACACTGGAGCAATCCTCCTCTTACTGCTGGATTGTCCTCCCTCTCCCCTTTCCCCTTTGTGTCCCCTCCCTCCTGGTTCCCCAGGGAGCTGCTAGGAACAAAGTGCCCAGAACTTGCAGAGGTGGGAGGAACCAGCAGAGCTCAGGAGCAGAGGCTGAGACTCCTGACCTGTATGCCTAGTACCTAACTCAGAGTGGGTGCTTAATAGATGTTTGCTGATAGGATGGAAGAAAGAAGAAAAGGGGAAAAGAAGAAATTCAGGAGGGAGGGAAGGAAGGAAGGAAGGATAGAAGGAAGGAAGGAAGGAAGGAAGGAAGGAAGGAGAAAGGGAAGGAAGGAGGGAGGAAGGGAGGGAGGCGAGAAAGAGATAAGAGAGAGAAAGAAAAGAGAGACAAAAGAAGGAATAAAAGAACAAAGAGAAGAAGGATGACTAGAAGTAAAACAAGAAAGAATAAAAAAGAAAAATAAAGAAATTGTCTTGCTATAAGATATAACATAAAAGATGGGGAGGGTTGATGTTTTAACTACGTTCAGGTCTCTCCTCTACTAGTCTACAGACAGGGGCAGGTGAACTACAGCCACTAGGATTACTCCTGCCCACCACCTGTTTTTGTAAATAAAGTTTTCTGGGCTCATACATTTACATACTGTCTATAGCTGCTTTCACACTACATCTGCAGATTTGAGCAGCCACAGCAGAGGTTGCATGGCCCTCAAAGCCTGAAAATCCACTGTGTGGCCCTCACAGAAAACAGTTTGCCAACCTCTGCTGTCATCTCTTGAGAGCAGACATCCTGCTTGATTTGATTTTAAACCATGCTAAGTGGAACTGACTTTTCCAGAAGAGAACTTCCCACCTGCATGATATTCAGAGACCCTTAAGTCAAGACAAGTGGCTCTTAGGGGGCAGGTGATGTGGCAGTGGGAGGAGGAAGGGATGAAGGAGGGTGAGTGGTGAGCTTTTAAACTCGTTTCTCAGTTTGAGCACAGGTCCTGAGAGAATGCAACACCATGTGTTTGCCGATGTCCATAAGGCTAAAAGGGGCTGCAGCAGGTCAAGTCTCGGAACTGAAAACCCACTGTCTCCTAACCAACTGTCATCACCTTATTTAATTACACAGACAATAAATAAGGCAGTGTGATGCAACAGTAAGATTTGGAAAGAGAAGACTGAGGTTTAAGATCTTTCATTTACTGACAATGCCATCTTAGTCAAATTATTTAACTTATCTGAGCTCCAGTCTCCTTACTTGTGAAATGGAGATAAAATACTATAACATTAGAGTCTTGGTGTATTAGATGAGCAAAGCATGTTAAAGTAATTTGAAAATTGCATAGTTCTTATGCAAACAATTATTACATATTAATTATAATATTTATGCAATAGTTAATGGACCTGGATAAACCAGGTGCTGTGCGGTGGAAATGCAGATGTCAGTCTCCTGAGCTCCGGCTCTAACAGATCACATGTCTTAGAGGCATTTTTGGTAAAGTCTCTCAAAGTAATCAAACTTTGAATCTGTATAACACTCATCCTCAAACTTATTGGCATAAAACAACAAGCATTAATTTCTTGCTTACACATTTGCTGGTCAACTGGAGTTGACCTAGAATAGACTCAGTCAGGCTTGGCTCCAATTTGTAGGTCTGATTCAAGGAGGATGTGTCTCTTTGGAACAGCAGCTCCCCATGGCATGTTCTCTTCACAATGACAGTCAGCAAGAAACAGGAAAGCATATTCTTCTCCCCATGAGACCAAGGCAAGTCAAATGGCCAAGCCCAACATCAGCGGGGTGGGAGAGCATATTCCCCCATGGAGGTCTTTTGGAGGAAATAAATATTTGTTGACAAATAACCTTCTACAGAAGCCAAAACATTAGCTGAGCAGTGGCTATTGTCACCCCAAGCTATCATTTTGGTGTTTGTTATTATACTGTTGCAGGCAGTGGGGCTGTAGGTCCGCTTGCCAATCTTGGTGAATAATTTACTCTTGACCTCATACTTTCAATTTTTCATGTGTAGATGCAATGCACTGATAAGTAAGAAAAACACTGCAATTTCTCCAATAACCCGAATTCATTGATGAAGTTTTATAGAAAAAAAACGCGTATTTAAAACACATTGTAGTTGGGAAACGTATTTATACACTTTACGTTGACTGGTGGTGGAGTGCGGGACACGTATAAATACATGTTTTGTAGACTAGCGGTAGAATGCGGGTAACGGATAAAAACGTTTATTTTTATACTTTTTTATTGCTCTAAAGGGATGCTAACATGCAGATATACGAATTCCAAAGGACAAAATTTGGGTCTCTTTAACACAGACAATGGTAAATTATGTATGTCTGTTTTAATGATTATCATACAAAAAACACTACTAAAACTTCATTCTTTCTTTTTTACATATGATTAACACAACAAAAACACTACTAAAACTTCATTCTTTTTTTACAATGAAGTTTAAGAAAGAAAACTTCGTTCTTTCTTTTTTTACACATTTTACGTACTTTTTTCAAAATATTTTTAATAAATCGGAATTTTTACATATTTTATTACTTTTATTTCAATTTCCAGTGAGTTTTCCAGTATTTGTCTGTTTAAAATTTAAGAAAAATAATTCAGTATACATTTTATAGTAAATCACAAAAAGTTTCATTGAAAAAAATATGTAAAACTAAAGTTATCGTAATATTACTGAATGTTGCCATTTGCACAAAACATTAGCAAAAATGGCCCGCTCCACCTGTTAGCTTGCGATAAAAGCTACCCGCACTCCTTAAGAACAAATTTGGGTTATTTGGCAAATGTAGGTATACTAAAGATGCAGGAGGACTGAGTACAATGGTAACAAGGAAGCAAAGGGAGACAGGACTATAGAATCAGACTCCAGCAAGAGAGCTGAGGTCACCTTAAATAAGAATGACAGCCATGGGTAGGGGTACCAGTTAATTAATTACACCTTAATTTAAGAAACAGGTTCTGTTCTCACATCATCCTCACTGTTCTCTGGAGCTAGAGAGAGTGCTATGGCATCAAGGGAAAGGGGAGGGGAAAGCCAGCTTCCCTGGGTTTGTGTGTTGGTTTGTTTGTTTCTTTCTTTCTCTTTTTCTTGTTCCACCAGAAGTAAGGATGAGGTTACCATAGGATCAACAGCTTCATAAATATGCAGAAGAAAGACAAATGAACCTGAAACCAAAAAAAAAAAATTAAAATACAAATAGACTTGTTTGTTTCAAGGATTTGCAATGAATGCTTAACTCAGTCTGAGGATTAATCAGTGATGGGTAATTATATTTCACACACACACACACACACACATTCATACACACAAAAAGATAACCCTGGTCCCCTCTAAGCAAAATAAATGAAAAACCTGTGAGCTTTCTGGTTAAAGCAGAGGTGAAGCCACCTGAGGCTCTTTTCTGAGTTTGAGAGTTCACTTCACACCTGTTGCTGAGCTACTGGCACAGGAACTGGGCTTGGGTGGGGGTTTTGCTGGCGTCCCTGAGCACCTTTCCTTCTCCCGCCTTCCTCTTCCCTTTTATTGTCCTCCTTCCTCCTTCCTCGATCCTCCCCTTTCTTCCTCTCTCCTTTCCTTCCTTTCTCCCTGTTTCATTGCTCCCGAAGTTTTCTTCCTTGAAATTTAATTTTTTTTCCTGCCAAAGGAGATAAACAATCTATCAATGCATGGACATTTATAAAGCCTTCATCATTGTGTCAAGCTCTGCAGTCGCCAGTAAGGTGGAGAAACCCAAGCCCTGTCGTGTGGGAACTCACAATCTAGAGAAGTTATTCTAAACTGGGGATAATTTTGCCATTTCAGGAGACATTTGACAGTATCCAGAGACATTTTTGTCATGTCTTCAGGTGGTTGCTAATGGAATAGTGGATAGGAACTAGGGATACAGATAAACAAAGGAAAGCTTCCCAAGCACAAAACTATCTGGCCCCTGATGTCAATAGTGCTGAGGCTGAGAAGCCCTGGTCTAGAAGGAGAAACAAAATATGAACACACTAAAATGTGACTCTCTTCCAGGCTGTGTGGAGTGAAGGACCGACATGTGGTAAGACACTTGGATTCAGGTAAGTTGTGGGTCTTGCTTCTCTTTCTGGTCTCTGGCTCTTTCCAGCTCTGCAGGCTCCCAGCTGTGCTGCCACATTTGAGCACTTGGATTCCTGATCATAGTGCAGTCTCAGGAATGAAGTCCATCTCCCCTAAAATACCATTTCTTGAGCCCTCCTGGTAGCTCAGTATTTGGCCATCTGTCCACCTTTCCATCTGCTTATCTCTCCTTCCCTCCTTTCCTTTCTCCCTCCATCCATCTATTTATCCATTCATTTATCCAGCCAGCAGCATTTACTTGGCACTGTTAGAGCTACTCAAACTCTACAAAGCGTACCTCACTCTCAGATTAGAGGTCTTGGGAGGGAAGAAATCCACATGTGGCATGTGAATTAGAAGAGAATGTGAGCTAAGAATTCTTTGCAAATAGCTTTGGTTAATGGGCAATGTGCCAATTTTCCTCTCTTGTTAATGCCTCTAATTCCCCATCTGTTAAATGGGAGTACTACTCCCACCCATGGTGTGTTCCCCAAGATATACAACCAGGTATTCACCCTGATTTACTGCTGGAGGAAGAGCAGGGAAGAGAGGAATAAAGGCTTGAATAGCAGCATTCTGCCTATGGCCCACTGGCCTTGTAGCCTTTGGGCAAGTTTCTCAAACTTGCTGTACATTAATTTCCTCATTTGTACAATGAGAGTAATAATGGCACTTCACTAAAATAGTCACAGTGACGGTTAACTGAATCAATACATGAATAGCACTTAAAATAATGCCTGGCACACTGAGTTCAATAAGTATTAACTATCATTATCAACTGTCATCACTACGGAGAGTTTGGGGATCTTAAAGAATACTATTAAGTGCCAGAAGCTGGAAGGAAAGCAGTGAAACCCTGAAAGCCAGGAACGAGAGCCCTAAGATGCCCTGTTTTACCACTAACTGTTTAACCAGGGTTTCCTGCTCTCAGCATTGTTGATGTTTAGGGCCAGATCATTCTTTGCTGTGGGCAGACTGTTTTATTCAGTGCAGGACGTTTAATAGCATCTCTGGCCTTTACCCACTACATGCAGTAGCAACCTCTCCCGAATTGCGACAAGCAGTATCTCCAAACAGTGGCAAGTGTCCCCTAGGAAGCAAAATCACCCTGGTTAAGAACTACTGTTTTGAACGATAGTGATTAAAAACAGAACTATAGTAATACCAATCACATGTGAGGAATCGCCTCCTCATCAACCGCAGTTTCTCTTTTGACCGGGCATGAGCATGAGGGCATCTGACAGGTGCTGCAAGTAATGCAGATGCTGCAAAAATACTTTCATCTGCCGAACTGGAGACACCTTCCTGCAGTACCGTCTGGTCAGTTCCTTGGAGGCAGTATGCCTCCAGTTCAACAGAGTTGCCGTGAGGTAGAGGATAACAAATGTTCAAAAGAATAAACTCCTTCGCAAGTAGAGGTAACAGAGGATCTTGAGATTAATACATATATTCCACCCAACTATGATGTTAATATAAACATGACTTCAGAAAGATAGCACTATAAATATGTGTTAATCAATAATCACTTACATATCTCTATCAGTCGTTCAGTCACACAGACCTTGGCTGGAGGCCTCAATCTGGCTTTTCCTACTGAAGTGACTTTCAGCAGGTTACTTTTCCTCTCTAAACCTCAGTGACTTCTTCTGTGAAATGGAGCTAATAGCCACTCCCGTCTTGTGAAGATTAAATAGCAGAATGCATGTAAAGAACTTAGTACAGTATGAGGCTCAAAGGAAGCAATCAACAAATGTAAGCTATCATTGCTGAAAAGAAAAAAATGATAAATCAAAACTTTTTAAATAAGACTAACATGTAGGCACTATTTCCCACTAGTTTCAAGCACTGTTTAACAAAAATTTAGGTTCCCAACTGCACTGGGTTGAATAGTGTCCTCCCCCCATCCTCAAAATTCATGTTCACTTGAAACCTCAGAAAATGACCTTATTTGGAAATAGGGTGGTTTTATTTATTTATTTATTTATTGCTGATGTAATTAGTTAAGATGAGATCATACTGGACTGGGGTGGGGTCCTGCATCCAATAGCTGGTGTCCAATAAGAAGGTTGTGTGAAGAGAGACGTGTACTGAGGGAAGACCGCTATGTGGGGATGGAGGCAGAAATCGGAGTGATGCAGCTATCCCACCAAGGGTTGTCAACGACAATCAGATGCCAGAAGAATTAAGGGAAAGGTTCTTCCTTAGAGCCCTCAGAGGAAGCATGGCCCTGCTTCCACCTGGAATTTAACCTTCTGGCCTCCAGAACTGTGAAATAATACTTTTCTGTTATTTCAAGCCACACAGTTTGTGGTACTAATTACTGCACCACTAGGCTCTGCTTGGGTGGGTGGTGCTCTTTCTTAACTTGCAAAAAATAGATTCTTTGATAGGTGTTTTTAATTATCTGCTCATTTCCATTAAGGCCAGCATCACTCTTTAACTTTCTAGTTTTGTTAATGAATTTAGCTAGGTTGTTGAGTTTACCCCAAGCAAGAACGAGTGCCTCTTCCTGGGAAGAGCAGCTTTGTTGCCTCATAGGTTCTTACGTCATCCTCCAACCCCACACCATCTACAATATTTTCTTATTTCAAATTGCCCCAGAAGATCACATTCTTCTCATCTTCCAATCAAAATAAAAGTCTGACTTAGTTACAGTTGGTAACCTTCTACTAATATGTGACTCATTTTGTTACCTTCTGCTTGTCTTCATCCTGATCAATGGGTTCTCTCCATGGAATTGACCAGTTCACTAGCCACAAAGCTTGATTAGTTTACAAAAGCTCATGCCTCTGGCAAAAATTGCTGTTGATGTCAATAGTTATATAAATACATGTTATTGTTTCCCCACAGAACAAAAAATAAAATAAAATAAATTACTTTTGGAATCTTGGGTTGGGGAGGGACCATATAATTCATCTCTCCCAGCATTCCCCACCCTCTGTGTCCCCCTCTCCAATGCGTGAACTTTCTCTACACTATTCTTATCAGGTAGACGTTTCGTCATTGCTTTAAAACCTCCAGTGATGGGAAATTCAGTGCTTCTTACAACCGTCCATTTTATCTTTAGACATTTAATTAGGAAGATCTTCACATAGAGGTAAAATCTGTCTGTCATTCCTTCCGCTGGTTCTGGTTTTGCCCTCAGAGTCCAGACAAATAATATTATTGTTCTTCTTAGTTTCTCACATCTAATGACAGTGATTTCAAATTCACCACCCACCTCCATTTCCTGAATAGTTTATTATTTTTTACTCCATCCTGAACTATCCTTACCCTTTCAGTCATTCCATAACAAAGTTTAAAGTCAAAAACATTTTTGTCACTGTCTGTTGAATGTATTCCAAGTTATGTATATTCTCCTAGTATGTCCCAGGAAGCATATACAACATTTCTAGTAATTCCAGTAGGAACAGAGTAGACTGGATTATACCACACAGTTTTAAAAAGACTGAGTTTTCTAGTGGTTTCTTCATTAGTGCACAAGAAATCTAACAATGGGTAAAAACCTGAAACTCTAGTTAGGAGAAAAAGTGAAGGAGCTAGAAAAGAGTGTAAATAATTAAGATATTCAAGAAAAAAGTTGGAAATAATTAACTGAGAGAAAACTAGACTTTGGACAAATATGAAAAAGGAAGCAACAAAGGGATTGTGACTTTTATCTGAAACCCATGGCTCCATATTCCAATTACACTTGCTGTGTAACAAATTGCCCCAAACTGAGTGGTGTAAAACAGCAACGTTTTGTTATTGGAGAATATGTGACTTGGGAATTTGAAGGAACCAGTGGTCTCTGCTCTACCATTTCTGGGGGAACGAACACCTAGGGGCTAGCAACTGGAGATTTTACAACTCACATGTCTGGAGGCTAGCTTGAAGTCTTGGCTGAGCTAGTACTATGGACTCAAACACCTGCACATGGCCTTTTCATGTGGCTTGTTTTTGCATAATATGGCAGCTGAGTTTCTAGAGAGAGTGTCCCCAAAGTGAGTTTTCCAAGAGAACTAGGTGGATGGTGCATGGCCTTTTTTGACTTAGCCTCAGAAGTCATAAAACATCACTTTTACTGCACTCTCCTGATTACCTCTTGATGGATGAGTCACAAGGTCACCTTGTAGAAAGCCATGTTGTAGCCATCTTTGGAAAATATAATCTGTTACTATTTGGAAAAGTAGAAGTCAGTAATATCCAATAAGATTACCAAGCAGGAATAATCCAGAACTGAGGACATCTGCATTAAGGACATCTTCCAAGTAGGGCAAAGCTGTGATTCTACAAGTGTAATATACTCGACCCTGTTCCCCATGTGTGGTTTATACCCAGAGAATTTTCACATCGGCATGGCTTCTTACAGAGTGTAAGAAGAAATATGGTGTTGCTGGTAAGTTATATGTTAGGCCATGTTTAGGCATCTCCGCAGAAAGCCCAAAGTAGACATACGTAAAACATTCTTAAGCCTTGAAGTGCAGGTTAAGCATGAGTATGAGGTTCCAGATTCTGACCATTAGGTCTGGGAGACATGGTTCTGTTAGTAAAATAATTAGTATTCATATTATTGGGGTGCTGGATGAAGAAGGCCGTGAGTTCACAGCCCTGTTTTTCTTCGACTTGGAACACATCTCACTCTGATGCAGTGCTAAGTAAACTGAACTAAGTAAACTTTGCTTTGGGAGTAATGCAAGTAAAAAATCTTAAACTGAGTCCAAGGCTCATCCTTGTATTTGGCTCAGCCTGTGGTCTAGGCAAAACAGCTCTTCTGAGGAAGAACTCTGGTGAAAATTGGAAAGCCAGGCCTGTGGTTCCATGGCTGTGAAGAGTAAGAGAACACTCAAATTCCTTTTCGCTTTTGGGTAGTAGCAGTAAGCAATAATCAGGGAATGTCCTGTCAAAGTACACCTGGTTTTTTTAACGATGTTTCATTAGGGAGTTGACCATCTCAACAGGAATGACTGATTATGGCAGTTACTGCCCTTACTACCCATCTTGCAATTGCCATTGTTTTTTTTATCTCATCTGTATTTTATCTCATGCCTACAATTGGCCTAACATTACTTAGTGAAGAATTGGTCTCTTATCCTTAGGAAGACTCTGTAGGTCTCTCTGAAGTTTTGTGTACTTTCTCAACACCAGATCCAATTCCATTTGCCCCCAAGGCCTCCCTCAAACTGCTCTGTGCACATCTAACTCACATCCATCTCCTTCTTTTGCAAATTCCTCCTTTCACACCATGTGCTCCCCTCACTTTGACATTTTATCATATTCTGCCTTCTCTTCTTACTTAATTATTCCTTGTGAATTTCTGTTGATTCTTCTATTAGGGTCAGAGACCATTTTTGTTGTTTCCTATACAGTCTGTGCATGAAATAAATATTTCTTAAAAATACAAATAAGCTCTATTGTTAGGAATGAGGAGCCTTTTTCTGATTGATCCATGCCCTTTCTCTTATTTAGACCCTCTTCTGACCTCCAAGAAGCTTTTATAAAAAGTGTGGCTGGCACAAGAGCGGCAATCAGAATCATGGAATGGGGAAAATTAACTAAGAGACTACATCCTGGACCTGAGCCTTACAGGAAGCATGCTTTTACACTCTGAATAAACACAAACGTATCTGTCCCCTTGAAACAATAGTGAAAATATATTCTGGGACCTCGGGGTCCACTTCCTCTCAAGTTTGTATCAAAGATACTTATCACCCATGATACCTTCTCAAGAGCCTCGGGTAGCAGGTAAGCGATGAGATGATCCATTTTATATTCCATAAGAAGAAACAGAAATATGGAAACTAAGCCTGGTTTTCCCAGGGACCCAAGGAACAGGCCTCCTGAGTGATTGCCATGCACATGTCCTTGCCTCCGCCTGCCTCTCTCCTAAACTAATGGTCCTTACACCACAGGACCCAATGCAAACTTGAGGAGAAGGTCTAGTGCCAGCTGGAAGTTTGAGCACAGAAAATATTGTGTTGAGCTGAACTAGAGAGCAGCCATGGCTTGATTAATTTCCTCATGGCTATGTCTCTACTTTGAGTCCTTTCTAGTAATTTTCCACTCAAGAGCCTTAGTGAGTATTCTTCTATCTAAGGAAGGGCTTGGTAATTTTTTTTCTGTGAAAATCCAGACTGTAAATATTGTAGACTTTGTGGCCTATATAGTCTCCATTGCAACTATTCATCTCTGCCACTGTAGCATGAAAGAAGTCATAAATCATATGAGTGTGGCTGAGTCCCAATAAAACTTTATTTATAAAATAGGTGGATGACTGAACTTGGCTTGTGGCCCATAGTTTGTTAACCCCTGATCTAGGGTAATCTCTATGTTTCTCAGCTTCATTCCATTCCTGTGCCCACAGTTTGGTTTCTTGGTACAAGCATTTAGAATTGTTTCTTTTCCTCCCTTCCTTCCTGCTTCAACTATCTCTTGAGTCTCTGTATTTTCCCCATGTAAACTTCATTGACTGCTCCAACCGATACAACTCAACTGAGTGTCCTGTGGCCCTGTGGCATTTATAATAGTACCCTAGAATTTAGAATATAATTGTTTGATGAGTATCATATTTTTCTATCTTAAAATATTGTTAGATTCTTGAGGGAAGAGAGCATATCTTATATAGATATATGTTTTCTATACATCCTCTATTAAAGCTTAGCATGTAGTAAGTGTTTATTAAACAGTTGCTAATTGATTTGTTGACATATGTTTACAATAATGTGTATTTGTTCCTTACTCTGTGGGGTTGGCTGAATAATGATCCTTCAAAATTTCCATATCCTAATCCCCAAAACCTGTGGATATTACCTTACATCATAATAGGGACTTTTTCATGTAACTACATTAAGGATCTTGAGATGGGGAGATTTCCCTGAATTATCTGGGAAGACCCTATGTAATCACCAGGGTGCTTATAAAAGTGAATCAGGAGGAGTCGGACAGATGACAGAAGCAAAGGGAGAGAGAAAAAAATGACTTGAAAATGCTCCACTACTGACTTTGAAGATGGAGGAAGAGGGCCATGAGCCAACACAGGCTGCTTCTGGGAGCTGCAATGGGCAAGGAAACAAATTCTCTCCTGGAGCCTCTAGAAAAACCAGACCTGCTAACTTGACCTTTAGCCCAGTAAAACTTATTTCAGAGTTTCTGCTTCAAGGACCATAAGAGAATAAATTTGTGTTGTTTAAGCCATTAAGGTTGTGGTAATTTGTTACAGCAGCAATAGGAAATTAATACCCTCTGTGACAGGAAAATAAAGCACCAAGAGGCATTTTTTCCTATGTCTGGATGCCACAGCAGATTCCTAAGCATGGCTTTAAACATTTATTCTGCACTGAGAAGGGAAAGCTGAAGTGAGTGGTGAGAAATAACGACACAAGTGTGTATTTGTTTATAGGAAGAAACTACCTGGTGGCATTCTTCAAGATGCAGTAGAAGTTGCAGTTAATATGGCTGAGTAGATGAATGCTATAATCACCTCCTCCCATGACCACATCAAAAGTACAGCTACAATCAACCTGGATAACCAGTTGAAGACTAGCTAAACTGAAGTCCTTTAACTAAGGATATAAAGAAGAAACCATGTCAAGAAAGGAGAAGGAGTGGAGATACAAGATAAGCTGGCCCCACACTCACTTGTGGTGGTTGAGAGTTCAGAGGGCTATCTCAGATGAAAGGCCCGCCTTGAGAAGCCTTATGCAAGGCTCCCAAATCCTGGAAATGAGTATCAAGGAGAGGATCCTATACAGCATCTGGCTGGAAACCCATGTGCCCCTTTAAAGAGCCCACACAAACTCTTTCACTCACAGACACTCGCCTGGACTCCTGCAGAGGGACAGTACCTCAAGGACAGCCAGAGGCTCCATACATGGGAGAAACTCCATACATGGAGAAACTGAGTTGTGTGGCTTCAGGGTGAGGGCTGGAGGGACATCCACCATTGTGCCCATTGTTGCACTTGTCCCCCCCGTGCCCAAATCTAAATCTGCATTAGCTTGACAAACTCTGTTAGGTCCACCCTGATGATTCCCTGAGACCCTGCTCCATTGCAAAGGTTTATAGGCCTCAGGCAGGTGGCAGGTGGCCACAGTGTACCCTGACACTTTTGCTGAGTGGCCTTAGACTCAGCACTCGTGCCAAAGCTACATTAGCCTGGTGAACAATACTCACCCTGCCCTGGTAACTCCCTGAAGCCCTGCCTCAATCAGTTCACATATCACTTGAGCATCTCTCAGTGACTAAGCCTTACGGGCAAACAACAGGTAACAGCGGTCTCAGGGTACCTCGTGCCCTTTTGCTGACCTGCTCTAGCAGCTGGTCTTGGTTCATAGCATGGCCTTTTCCACACACACCCAGGCTCAGGACAGAAAACTACCACCTGTGGATCACTTTGTGGCTTCTAAGAGGTAGCCTTGGGCTGGTCATAGATGGTGTCTGACATTGACCTGCACTGGAGTCCCTCCAAAGAGGTCTCAGAACCAACATACCCAGTGGCCAGCTTCAGACTACAACAGAGCACCATTCACTCCATTAGCTCCACAAATGATACACACAAAAGGCATTCTCAGCAGACACCAGACCCCACTAGGACTACTCATGTTCCATGCAGCCAGCCCCCTATACAACAACTCATGCTCTGTGGTTATGGCAAATCTTCACAACAAGTCATCCTGAGGATCAATCCCACCTGCTAACATGCCGACAGCAAACATGGCTCAACTACAACAGGAGGGCAAACACAACCTATTCAACAAACATTGGCTCAGTTGATCAGGGAGACAGTGCTACTGAACCCATGGATCATGTACTACATAAGGCCACCCTCCCAAGACTGGGAGACATAGGAGATCTACCCAATATATGAAAACAAACACAAAGAGCCAGCCAAAATGAGGAGACAAAAAATATATCCCAAATTAAAAACAAAAAAATAAAACAAAACAAAAAACTCCGGAAAAAGAGCTAAATCAAATGAAGGCAAGCAACCTACAAGACACTGAATTTAAAACACAGGTTATAAGGATGCTCAAAAAATTTAGTGTGAACTTCAACAAAGAAATAGTAAGCATAAAAAAGGACATAGAAACCTTAAAAAGAACAAATTAGAAATGAAGAATACAGTAACCGAAGTGAAGAATACATTATAGGGAACCAGCATCAGACCAGATGAAGCAGAGGATCAAATCAGCAATTTGGAAGACAAGGTAGAAGAAAATGCCCAAGCAGAGCAGCAAAAATAAATAAATAAATAAATAGATAGATAGATAGAATAGAATAGAATAGTTTAAGGGACCTCTGGGACAACAAAAAGCATAACAATAGCTACCTCATAGGGGTACCAGAAGGAGAATGAAAGGAGCAAAGGATTGAGAACATATCTGAAAAAATGATGATTAAATACTTCCAAAACTGGTGAAGGAAACAGACATACATGCCCAGGAAGTACAGAGAGTCCCAAACAAAATGAATTCAAAGAGACCCACACCAAGACACATCATAATTACAATGGCAAAGTTTAAAGGCAAAGAGAAAATCTTGAAAGCAGCATGAAAGACAGTTAGCTACAAGGGTGCTCCCATAAGAGTGTCAGCTGACTTCTCAACAGAAATTTTTCAAGCCAGAAAGTTTTTGTAAAAAATATTTAAAGAGATATCCAAAAGCAAGAATCTAGGCAAGACTACTGTACCCATGAAAGTTATCATTTATAATTGAAGGAGAGATAAAGAGATTCTTAGACAAGAAAAAAGCTAAAGGAGTTCATTACCATCAAGCCAATAGTACAAGAAATGTTAAAGGGTCTTCTTTAAGTAGAAGAAGAAAAAAAGCCATAAATATTAATAATAAAATGGCAATGACTAGTACCTATAAATAATCACTTTAAATGTAAATGTATTAATTATTCCAATCAAAAGATGTAGCATAGCGAAATGGAGAAGAAAACAAGACTCATGCATATGCTGTCTACAAGACACCTACTCCAGATTGAAAGACAAAAACAGACTAAAAGTAAAGGAATAAAAAAAAATTCATGCAAATGTAAACAAACAAAAAAAAAACTTGGGTAGCAATACTTATATCAGACAAAATAGACTTTAAAACAAAGGCTATAATAAAAAACAAAGAAGTACCCTACGTAATGATAAAGGGATCAATCCAACAAGAGGATATAAGCCTTGTAAACACTGTTGTGTTCATACCCAAATAGGAGCACCTAAATATACAAAGCAAATAATGATCAGCATAAAATGAGAAATCAACAGTACTGCAGTCATAGTAAAGAACTTTAACACCCTGTTGATATCAATGGATAAATCCCGTAGACAGAATACAAGAAAACACCGGCCTTAAATAACACATTAGATTAGACCAATTTAATTAATATTTTAAGAGCATTTTGTCCCAAAGCAGCAGAATATACACTCTTTTTGTGTGCATATGTAACATCTTTTCAGGATAGACCACATGTTAGGCTACCAAACGAGCCTCAATAAATGTAAGAATATTGAAATCATATCATTAAAACTCAATTTCAACAAAAAAAAATGAAAAGCACGTAAGTACATAGAGGCCAAATAACATGTTATTAAACAATGAATATGTTAACAATAGATCAAGGAAGAAATCAAAAGATAACTTGAGACAAAAGAAAATAAAATTCAACAACCCAAAACTTTTGGGACACAGTAATACAGTCCTATGAGGGGAAATTCATAGCAATCCAGGAACACCTCAAGAAACAAGAAAAATCTCAAATAAACAATTTAACTTTATACCTCAAGGAACTAGAAAAATAACAACAAAAAGTAGAAAAAAGGAAATAATAAAGATAAGAGTGGAAATAAATGAAATAGAGTCTTTAAAAAAACTCAATGCAAAACCAAAGCAAAAGACCAATGAAATGAAGAACTGGTTCTTTGAAAGATAAACAAGATTGATAAACCTTTAACCAGACTAATCAAGAAAAAAAAAAAAGAGAAAGGATCCAAATAAATAAAATCAGAAATGAAAGAGGAGCAGTGAAAACTCATACTACAGAAATATAGAGAATTACAGAAAAAAATACCACTAACAATTACATGCCAACAAATTGGACAATATGGAAGAAATGGATGAATTCCTAGAAACGTACAATCTTCCAAGTCTGAATCAAGAAGAAAATGAATATCTGAACAGACTAATTACTACCAATAAAATCAAATCAGAAATCAAAAACTCCCAACAAAGTCCTAGACCTAATGACTTCACAAGTGAATTTTACCAAACATTCCAAGTTGAACTTACACCTATCCTTCCCATACTATTCCAAAAAATTCAAGAGAGGGGAAATCTCACAGGCTTATTGTACGAGGCCAGTATTATCCTAATTCCAAAACTAGATAAAGACACTATAAAGAAAGAAAATTATAGGCCAATATCCCTGATAAACACACATGCTAAAATCCCCAAGAAAATATTAGCAAACCAGTCCAGCAATACATTAAAAACATCATACACCATGATCAAGTGGGATTTATTTCTGGGATGCAAGGCTAGTTAAATGTCTGAAAATCAATTAACATGATGCATCATATAAAAAAGAAGGATAAAAATAATATGATTATATCAACAAATGCAGAAAAAGCATTTGACAAAATCCAGTATCCATTTTTGATAAAAACTCTCAGAGATGTGGAAATAGAGGGAACATACTGCATCATCATAAAGGGAATATATGATGAACCCACAGCTAACATCATACTCAATGGGGAAAAACTAAAAGCAGTTTTCTTAACATCAGGAACAAAACAAGGTGTCCCACTTTCTTCACTCTTTACTCTTATTCAACATAGTATTAGAAGTCCTAGAAACAGCAGTCAGACAAGAAAGATAAAGAAAACACATACAAATTGGAATGGAAGAAGTAAAACTGTTGTTAACTTGCCGATGATATGATAGTATAGAGAACCTAAAGATTCCAACAAAAAACTATGAGAGCTGATAGATGACTTTAGTAAAGTAATAGGTATGAAATAAATATTAAGAAATCAGTCACATTTTATACACAAATAATAAATTTTAAGAAAGAGAAATTAAGAAAATAATCTTATTTACAATTGCATCAATAAATAAAATACTTAAAAATAAATTTAGCCAAGAAGGTAAAAAACCAGTTCTCAGAAAATTATAAGACACTGAAGAAAGATATTAAAGAAGATACAAATAAATGGAAACATATACCATGCTCCTGGATAGGAAGAATTAATGTAGCTAAAACGTGCATGCTACTCAAAGCAATCTGTAGATTCAAAGCCATCTCTATCAAAATACAATGGCATTTTTTTACAGAGCTAGAACAAGCAATCCTAAAATTTATATGGAATCACAAAAGACCTTGAATATTCATACCAATCTTGAGAAAGAAGAACAAAGTCAGAGGTATCATGCTACCTGATGTCACTATATTACAAAGCCATAGTAATCAAAGCAGCATGTTACTGGCATAAAAACAGACACATAGATCAATGAAACAGAATAGACAGCCCAGAAATATACTCACACCTATATGGTCAATTAATCTATGACAAAGGAGGCAAGAATATACAATGGGGTAAAGACAGTCTCTTCAATAAATGGTGTTGAGAAAACTGGACAGATACATGCAAAAAATGATATCAGACCACCTTCTTACACCATACACAAGAATAAACTCAAAATAGATTAAAGACTTAAATGTAAGACCTGAAACCACAAAACTCCCAGAAGAAAATATAGGCAGTAAACGCTCTGACATTCTTAGTAATATTTTTGTTGATACATCTTTTCTGGCAAGGGAAACAAAAGGCAAAATAAACAAATGGGACTTGATCAAAATAAAAAGTTTTTTCAGAGCAAAAGAAATCATCAATGAAATGAAAATACAACCTATTGAATGAGAGAACATATTTGTCAATGCTACATCTGATAAGGGGTCTGATAAATCCAAAATTTATTAAAGAACTTACATAACTCAACAATAAAAAAAATTGATTTAAGAATGAGAAGAAGACCTAAATAGACATTTCTCCAAAGAGGACATAGACATGGCCAATAGACATATTTAACAATGCTCAACATCATTAATTATCAGAGAAATAAATGCAAATTAAAATCACAATGAGATACCACCTCACAACTGTCAGAATGGCTGTCAATAAATGAACAAACACGTGTAGGCAAGGATGTGGAGAAAAGGGAACCCTCTTGCACTGTTTGTGTAAATGCAAATTGGGGAAGCCACTGTGGAAAACAATATGCACATTCTTCAAAAAATTAAAAATAGATCTACTTATGACCTAGCAATTCCATTTCTGGACATATATTTGAAGAAATCCAAAACACTAATTTGAAAAGATATATACACCCTTATGTTTATTGAAGCACTATTTATAATAACTAAGGTGTGGAAGCAACTCAAATGCCCATCAATAGATAATTGGATAAAGAAGTGGTACATACATAGAATCGAATATTACTTGGCCATAAGAGAATAAAATCTTATCATTTGTGAGAACATGGATGGACCTAGATAGAGGGTGTGAAATAAGTGACTAAGTGAAATAAGTCAGACAGAGAAAGACAAATATCATATGATTTCACTCTTCTGTAGAATCTAGAGAACAAGATAAATGTACAACCAAAACAGAAACAGATTCATGGATACAAAGAACAAAGTGAGAGTTGCCAGGTGGAGGGTTTAAGGGGCTGGGTGAAAAGGTGAAGGGATTAAGAAGTATCGATACAAATTGGTAGTAACAAATAGTCATAAGGATGCAATATTATGATAACAGTGTATGTTGCCAGGTGGGTACTGGAATGACTTGGGGGGAATCACTTCATAATTATACAACTGTCTGACCAATATGCTGTATACTTGAAACCAATGTAATATTGGACGTCAACTATAATTAAATAATACATTTTTTAAAAGGTTCAGTAGAAAGGGATTGGTCCTGGAGGTGTGGATTTAAGATCGTTCTGCCATTTGCTATGTGACCTTGGGCAAGTCACTCAATCTCTTTGGCAGGAGAGCCTGACTGCTGCCAAGGTTGCCGGAGGCCTGCCCAGGCCCACTTAATTGGCCCCACTGAGGATCATCTAGTCTCTCTGCCCATCTGTACTTAATACAACATTTACTATAAGCTTGTAATAAAGCTACCCAGTAAGAAACCCTAGGGCAGCTCTGTCTTACAGACTGTTGAGATGCTCAAGGACTACAGTCCTGCTGAGCACTTTTAAGAGCTCTTTGTGCAAATGGGAAGTTACAATAACTCCAACCAAAAAAGGCTACCAGGTCCAAGACCCAATATATAGGTGGTTATTTTCAGAAAGATGGTCTAGTAGTTCGTTTAGTTCTTTTTTTTTAAGCTATACTCCTAGATTAATCATAGAGTTCTTATTGGCATACCCTAGGCTGCTAGTACTGCCATTTGTTGTTATATTAACAATAACAGCAATGAATGATGGCAGTTTCTTATGAATACAAGATTCTGCTACCTGTCCAGGGCTGTTCCTTATCTTGTGCTCCAGATAGCTTCTTACATTATCAGTCCTCTCCACTTCCCCATACATCATCAAACACTGCTACATCTTTCCCTTCACACTATTAACATGCCCAGGTTCTCCATCCACTAAGAAATGAATACAAATAGACAAAAGTTTTTTTGAACCCTACTACATCCTTGAAATACTAACTGCTCTGTGTCTTCCTTCCCTTTACTGCCCAGCTATTCCAAACACTATCTACTTTCACTGTCTCCTCTTATCACCATCCACACACTTTGGTTCCCATTCCAAATAATTAACTCAAATTATACTCTACATGACTGAATTTTCCTTAATTGACAACCTCAAAATCCCTCTCAGTTTCTCATCTTCTTTGATCTCTCTGGAGCACGTAATTGGCCTCCCCTTCTTGAAGCTATCACTTCCCTTAGTTTGCATGACAGTACTGTATCCTAATTATTCTCCTAGTATAGTTCCTTTTCTCCTGCCCTTTGTCCATGGCAATCCCTCTTCTCCTTGTCCCCAGTGGTGGCTGGCCACCCAGGTCTGGTATTTACTTCTCCTCTCCTCCCAACAACCTTTGTACCTGAGTGATCTTGTCTATTCCCATGATCGCATCATTATCCACATAAAATTGACTCCATTTCTGACCACTGTCCCAAGTTCTATTTCCACTTTTCCAGATGTATTATAGAAATCTCCACATGGATGTTCAAATGACATACTCAAACAGACAGATCTAAATCTGGGTAGATAAAGTGCTTCTCAGATAAGGTCAAGTGCAAGGAATTCATCATCACCAAGCCCTTATTATATGAAATGTTAAAGGGATTTATCTAAGAAAAAGAAAATAAAAAATATGAACAGTAAAATGACAGCAAACTCACAGTTGTTAACAACCACGCCTAAAACAAAAGCAAAAGCAAACTAAGCAAACAACTAGAACAGGAACAGAACCACAGAAATGGAGATCACATGGAGGGTTATCAACAGGGGAGTGAGAGGGGGAGAGAGGGGGAAAGGTACAGAGAATAAATAGCATAAATGGCAGGTAGAAAACAGACAGGGGGAGGTTAAGAATAGTATAGGAAATGCAGAAGCCAAAGAACTTATATGTATGACCCATGGACAGGAACTAAAGGAGGGAGTGGGCGGGGGGCGGTACAGGGCAGAGGGGAATAATGGGGGTAAATGGGACAGCTGTAATAGCATAATCAATAAAATATATTTTTAAAAAACCATATAGGCTAATGGTTAAGATGAAGGCTTTTCAAATTTTATGGGCTTGGGCTCCAGTATGAGCTCCTCTCTGCTTTAACTGTGTTACCCTATGAAGTTCATTTTTGTGTTTTTATTTCCTCATCTGTGAGGTGTGAAAGTAGAAGTACCTACTCCATACAGTTCTTGAGAAGATAAAAGGGATAATGTACCTAAATTGCCATGCTAGTGCTTGGAATATAGTCATGGTTCAATAAATGAGTTGTTACTACACTTCTTACCTTTTCCTGTAAGTGACATGTTCTTTCTTTTTGTCAGTCAACCTCAGTTGGTCATCCTTGACACCACTCTCCATCCAATTAACCATCAACTATTGTTAATTCTTCTTTAATAATACGTCTTGTTTCTATTTCTAGCTTTTCACATGCTCAGCCTTCTTGCTAGGACCAACGACAACATTCTGCCCAGTATCTCTGCCATTCTCTCTACCCTCCACTCCATCCCACACATATGATGGTTTATCTTTCTGAAGCACAGATTCAGTACACCATTATCCACCAATAAACCTTCCATTGCTTCTTATTACATCACAGTTAATTGGAATTCAAGGCTCTCCATGATCTTGTCCTTGCGTGCTTCACAGCATTACTTCCCACAACTGGCCTATGAGTATCTCACACTGTACCCAAACTTACTGCATCAACATTGTCTTGCTTTGTTGACCCATTGTCTTCGTTTACGCCCTTCCTATTGCTGATACTACCATTTCTGGTTGCTGAAATTCCAGCTTCCCTTTAAAGTACAAGGGAAATGGTACTTACCAGGACTTAGTGATTCTTAAACATTTTGAGTTGTGGCCTCTTGGAAAAGGTGTAAATGAGCCAACACAACATTTGTATGTAATTTCAGAGTTCATGGACTAACCCCCCAATCCCTTTTTTTGCTCACTGAATTAATTTTTATTTTTAAATTTTATGTTATTACATAATCATTGAATTCTTAAAGCACAAGATATTTCTTTTGAAGAACTCATCACATCATTCCTTGTACTTCAGTTGGTTTTAATGCAAGCCTTCTTTAACTTCCAGGAAAAAAAGTGTTTTCTTTGATGTTGTTAATGGGTTTTTGTTTGTTTGTTTGTTTGTTTGTTTTTAACAGGGTTTAAAGACCATCAACATTAGAATGAAGTGAGTGCTTGGTAAAAATTAATATTCTTGGGTGCATCTCAAGACCTCCTAAATCATAATCTCCAGAGGTGATGGATAAGGGACCCAGACACACTTTCCTCTGTGCCACCCTCCTTGTGGTACCACAAAGCCTTGGTCTCATCCCATGCCTAAGCCAGGAAAACAGAGGCAGGCTGCACAAAAACAGCCTTTTGGTGCCCCTTTAGTCAAACCTAATCTGATGTGGTTGTGAATCATCACGTACAATACAAAGGATTACTTCTCCTGCCATCTTCCACCAACATCATTGTGTCAATCCTATCCAGTCCCTTCTGTATTTGGGACAGTGACTGCTGTGTGCTTGAGGGCATTGTGTCTGGGTCTGTGGACTGCCTTCTCTGCAGCAGACACGTGTTTTCCAAACCCCTATCCTGCATGGGTGAAGAGAAGTCTGCTTTGTCTTGGTTTGATAATTATTAACACACTTCATAGAGAATTCCAGAATGCTCTTAGTGGAGCTTCCTGAATTATGTTAGCAATTTCAGTAAATGTCCCTCTCTTATTGTGAAGTTCTTAAGGGTAGACTAAACCAATTTCCAGTTTTGGCACATCCATTGTATTGCCTTCTTTCACCCAGATAGATGAGGTCCCTTCTTTCTCCCTCCCCATTCCAAAAACACCTGGGAACATTACAGCTTCCTTTTCTTCTATCTACAACCTGCCCATTTTTAAAAATTCTCATCTCTTCCATGAAGCTCTTCCCAAGAAGTTCTAGTATATATTTATTCTCCCCTTTTGAACTGCCCAGAGCACTTACAGCCTATTCTAAGGATTTCTTTCTGACCTGTGATTATATGCAGTCTATTATATATAGCAGTAAGGCATAATAGTTAAGTTCATGGGCTCTGGATCAAAGCAAACCAGGCTCTGAAAGTCAGCTACAATACTATATACAACAGCATGGTCTGAACTTTGCTCTGGGACTCAGTTCAAAGTCCACATAATATAAGTAATATAATATATCCTTCATAGTGTTTTATGAGAATTCAATGAGATTATGTGTATAAAACCCTCGGCATATGCTCAGGATATAGTAAACACTCAATAAATGTTAGTTTTATGGAGATGTCTTATATTAAGTCAGAATTGGCTAAGTTATGTAACAAGTAACCTTACAGTAACAAGTAACCTTAAAACATGGCTTCTTACAAAAACAGGGTTTTTTTCACTCATGCTACATGTCTCTTATAGCACACTTAGAAATCAACCTCATCTTCCTTATTTCAGGAGTCAGGTGGACTAAGGAGCTGTTGGTAGAATACCGTCTATCAACAAAGCAAAGGCAAAAGTGGTCAAACTAGAAGTGGCTCTTAAAACATCTGCCTGAAAGTGACTCACATCTCTTTCCTGTGCATTTTATTGGTGTAAGTCACAAAGCAGAGTCTGACTTCAATGAAACAACTTAATAATAATAATAATAATAAAAATAATAATAATTCTCCCTCAGGAAGGGGAGGGAAGAAACAGTTATCACGTAAGTCTTTCATTTATTTTAGTTTCCCATTATCAGTCATTTGACATATCTTTTGTGTTCCTTAGAATATAGCACATAGTAGGAAGAAAATACATATTTTATTGATGGATAGTAAGTATTCACCATATTTGTACATTTTGAATTAAGTTGAATTACTAAAAAAGAAATTTCTTGGTGATATATAGCAAGTATCTGAAATGTGAGCTGATGAATGGACAACAAGGGATCATCATATAGATCCCTGTTTCTGTAAAACAAATGAAACCATCCATCTGGCACATATGCTTAACTTGAGGATCTTCCAAGTCCACATTTGCCTCAAGATTTCTTCTTAGAGTAAATTTTCACTTAGTTTCATGCAAAATATATGACGTTGTAGTCATTTTTACATTTAGATCCACAAGTCCAGTGCACACAAAATTCTTTATTCTTCCTGGGTCCTGGCAGTTAGGACCTGATGCCTTCAAGTTACCTTGGGGATAAACATGTGGCCTGGACATCTGGGCACCCAGTAGATATAGCTTCCTGCTGTTATAAAAGATGATTTTTTATTTAAATAAATAGATGTCCAAGAGAGCTGTGGATAGTCCAAAAGTGCAAGTCTTTAAAGAAAATAATCCCCCAGGAAATCTTGGGTATCTCTCTAATTAATTATTCCCCATTATCAATTATTTTGCCCTAGTTTTACTCCTAACCTTGAGTATATTTCTTTCAAATCACTCTCAGTCTTGAAACTTAGAGTCACCATTCCTCCCTGAGGCATATTTATGGCTCCAGTGCTTCTGTGGTTTCACCAGATATTATTGTCCCTGGAGTCTTCTGCCAGCATCAGATGAAGCCTCTATTGGGAGAGTCTTTGCTTCTCATGAGCTTCTTTTCTCAGTCAGCAATGACCAGATGTCTCATGTGACCTAACTACCAAGGTCTCCCATTACAGCACTAGAAAGAGATTTCCAAGGTAGGAGAAGCTATTTCCTCTCACGTCCCCTGTTCATAACTTACCTTATTCTCTATCCACAGTGCTGGAATCACTTCTAGCTGATGGGCTGGGGTGGCGAAGAGTCAGGGGGAAGATTGAAGGGCTATATGAAATAAAAGGATGCCAACCTCTTCGCTAACTCACTGTTTCCTTCCTTTCTTCATAGCTTCTTCCTATCATTCTTATCAACATTTTGACTTAATTATGTGTAAACCAAAATTTAAATGCATGTCTTTAGCAACCAGCTCTTTTACAACCTGTTTTTGATACAGACTGCCTGCTTTTAAAAGGTATATGTCTCTTTCCAGTAGCAAAGTATATCACTGTTTAAATGTACTTTTAACTATCTTACTTTTTGTTTTAAGTCAGGAGAACTGGAATTAAGAATTTTCTACTTTTTTTTTTTACTATAATATCCCCAGAGATTAACATAGTCTCCAGTAATAGTTGTGCGATGAAAGCATGAATGAATAGCACGGCAGTAGATGGGCATTGGACACAGGCAAACCTCTTGAGTTCAAAGCACAGTTCCACACTTACTATGTAACTTTTCTCTGCCTCAGTTTTCTTATCTGCGAAACAGAGACAATACTGCTTGACTTAGTTGGGGTTCCTCTTCAGATAACATAAAACACTGCAGGTATTTTAAATAGAAAAGAATTAAATACAGGAAATTGAGTGCTAATGAAATTGTTGAATGATATAGGAGATGCAAGCTCTAGGATCAGCCTCTACAAACAAGTTTCAAAATAACACCACCGTACTGACCACTAAGAGAAGTCCTATATCTGCCAGTCAAAAAGCTGTAGAAGCAGGTCTCTGTCTCAAGTGCTGATTTCAGGATCATATCACCTTAGATGTAACCTAAGGATCAGGAAGCCACCAGAATTGTTGGCCTCAAGAACACTTGAAATGCAGCACTCTGAAAGCTATCATCACCACTATTAATGCCAGGGTCAACTGGATCTACATTATAAAAATGGATGGCTCACTTAATTCTCTTTATCTCTTTAACTCATCAAGGAGTTCAAGTTTCAAGAAACCTAATTGGATGAACCAAAAATCATGTCCAGACTATAGCTACAGAACACTCTGGGAAGTGTAGTTTTCAGCTTCTCAGACACTGCATATAGGAAGCAACCCTAGAAGAGGGTACAGTGGGCACTGAGCAAGCCAGGCTATAGCATCCCCTACAGGATTCAAATGAGATTGTTTATAAATAGTGCCTTAGCACACTGCTTGGCAATATGATGAGCACACTAAATATTAGCTGTTATTATTTTACATTAAAAGATATATCACATTAGCCTGAATGGTGACTTTTCATACATATTTAGTGAGTACTACAGGCACAGAGTGACAAGTTTAATAAAATAGCCCCACAAAAATTAACTACTATTTTTAGCACCGAACATTGGTAACTCCCATGCACCTCTCCCCATACCCCACAGATCTGGCTTTCTTCAGAGGACTGAAAATGAAGGCAAAGCCTTCCTTCCCGTCTTCCAGCTAAATGCTGCCATGCTCCTGCTGAGGGCTTCCCCGCAGTCCACCCTTCCGGAATCCACAGGACAAGCAGTTTGGCTGGTGGCTTCAAGCTGCAATTACCTGTAGAATCCTCTCCAACTGTTTTGCCCCTTATCCATTTCCGGCAGAGCGTGTAGGTGTGTGTATTTCCTTTGTGTGAGGGATTCTTATTCCAGTGGCTATTTGCTCCTTTCTCCTTAATCAGATGTCTTTCCCCTCTGGAATCAATTCCAGCTCCCTTTGCCTCCCTTCGCACATCTGTGCGCAAGTCCTCTGAGGACATTTCTCTCACATCAGACAGGTCAATCCACAATATTTTTGGCACACCATCTACATACCAGTTTCTATGTTCTGCCCTGAAGATCAACAGTATTCAAGCTCTCAAGGAACCTACAGTTTATCTAAGACCTGTGTGATGCTCTGGGAACACAAAATTGAGGGACCTAACCCATATTTTAGTTGGAGATCATGGAAGATGGCTCAGAAAATAAAAGTATAAGCTGAGAACTGAATACAAAATAAATGAATGGGAATTAGTCAAGTGACATCGACTTGGGGCATCAAAAATGTATCCTATGAAAAGAAAGAAATATACAAAAGAATATACTACCTCCATTGCACCGCCTCCCCAATAAATTAGTGGTTAAAAGAGTGTTGAGACAAATGAGCTGGGGGTCAATTTTCTGTTCTCCCAGTACAGAGAACAGAACTATCCCGTTTGCTTGGCGAACTACTTGTCTGCCATTGAAAGCAGTTTTGGTGGGGTTGCCCTTCCATGGCTAAGTTGTGAGCAGGTGTAGCAAGCTAGGCCGATCAGATGCTCTCCTTGAAATTTCAGTCTTGACTGAGTTGAAAGAAAGATTGGAAATGTCTCAAGTTATCATAGTGGTGGTGGGCTTTCAACTATTCATTATTTTAGGATATTTTGGTTTCTATCCTTTATGAGATTGTTTCTTTCATTTTTTCCTCCTCTCAATTTGTGAGATAAACTATGTTTTCTGGTAAATTTTATTTTTTTGCCTGAGTTGGCCAGTTTGCAACTAAGAAACTTTACCGGGATACAGGAGGGAACATCTTTGCTGTGGAAAATTCTTTGATAGCACATTGTAAGAGTATGAGGGCAAGGAAGATGGAGACTAGTAAAAAAGCTATCCCTAAACTGTTCTACATTAAAAATAAATAATGCATTGGAAAATTAGGAAAGAACAGATAGGGGAAAATTCTGCTGAACAACATGGTAAAATTGTTTGAATGGCTATGAAAAGCATCTCCTGTCTCCCTAAATATTTCTCCCTAAAGCCTTTTTCTGCACACAGAAAATTCTGAGTGTGAATGGTTTTGGGGGTGGGTTTTTTTGGTGTGCGTGTATGGGGGGCAGTGGAAATGGGGGAAAGGATCGAGTTCCTCATTTGCATAGTTGTGGTGTGAAACAATAGCATCTTGTGTGGAACTGAGAGAGAAATTCAAAGATGATGGTATCTTAGAGCCAGAGTACACCATGAAACTATAAATCTCCCTAAGGATTTTCAGACATACTTCCAAGAGCCCTAGGATAAGAATCTGAGCCACTCTTAGCTGGCCCTTTTTAGGACAGAATGATCCACAAGCTGACAACTGTTTATACATTTATACCTTTGGGGAAAAAGCCTGGTGGAAGATTTCCCAACATATTAATAGTAGATACTTTCATGGTGATTTTTATTATTTTATTCAGCGTATCTTCGTGTGTGTGTGTGTGTGTGTGTGTGTGTGTATTCCAAAATGTCTATAATAAACTTTAAGGGGGAAACACATGATGCTTTCATCCATAAGACTGCTGTGAGGACCAAATTATATAGTGTAAAAGCCTCTGATAAGTGTAAGGATGATTATTGACAGTCCTTCTGTTCACTGAGCCCATCCTGGGTGGGAAGACTGTATAAGAGTAGCCGTGACTGGGCAGAGTAGTTTTGGTGCTTTATCTGTTCTCTTCCCAAGCACTGTCGCCTCCTCAGCAACATTATTGCTTCCAGAGGGAGCTGTCACAGTGCTTCTTTTGTGAAGGGCTTCCCCTACCCCGAATAACTACCTTATGCTACCCTTGGGATGTATATCAGAGTGCTCTTACTGACTCTTGAAAAAGACACATGGTAGCCTGGAGAAGTCTCCCACAGCCACTCATGGCCAAGACCATGTTCTCCAGCCTCCCCATCACCAGCCTCCAGCATCCAGGATGGTATGGTGGGGATGGTTCTCTGTGTGACAGGGGCAGGTTGCAGGGAGCCCTCTGAGTCAGGGTTGGCCACCATATGTGGCCTAACAGACAGTCTTCAAGGCCTGGCAACACACAGAGGGAGGCCCTTAGGGAGCCCTGCCCTGGTGAGGTCCTGAGAACAGTGGTCCTTACATTAGGTTTCCTGATGAGGGTTAAAAAGCCATCGGCTTCACAGGGACAAGCCTCTGGGGCCAGTATCAGACCCCGATATCTTCCCAACAACCTTTGTGGGTGTAAGCATTCTCAGATCTCTAAGCAACTTTATCTATGATGGTTCAGTTAATGTTAAGAACTTAGACACAACCAGCTAGTTCTAAGGATTATTCAAAGACCTTCAATCAATGAGTCAGCAGCTCAGGTCAAGTTTAAATCCTTCTCCATTGTCTAACAGTTTCTTAGACCTTGGGGAAAAATGAGCCTCTTGCATTTCTATGCTACTTCATGCACCCCTCATTTATAGCATTTATCACACTGTGCAAAAGTTTTATATGCAAATATAAAACTTTTTAATATAAATATATATAAATTTTTTAATCTTTACTAAAATGACTATGAGTTCCCAGGGAACAGGGAATAAAAACTGTCCAATTATTATAGGGCCCAGAATGTAATAACCCAGTCACTGTGTATGAAGTAAATGATTTAATCTATTTGTTCAACAAATATTGATTACATATCTGCTCTGGGCTGGGCACTGTACAAGGCATTGGGGCCACAGTGATGAACAAGATAAAAACCAGCCTACACAGAGCAGGGACGACAGGGGACCACAAATGCATCATCATATAATAAATGTCAAACATCAGCGAACACCTCGAAGATAAATGATGCCAGGTGGCAGACAGCATCGTTTCGGATGTGGTGGCTGGAAACGGCCTCCGCGAAATGGTCACATTCAATCAGGGGCTGAGTTAAGTGAGAGAATAAGCAATTCTGAAATCTGGATAAAGTGTGTTGTCCATAGGAGTTACGAGAAGAAAGGCTGTGAGGTGGGAGTAACCTGATGTGCCAGGACCAGACTGGAGGTTGGACAGAGAGTGATGTGAGGTGGGCTTGCGGGAGTCCATGGAAGCAGGACTGGGCAGGGCCTGCTAGTTTGTGGAGAGGAGGCTGGAGGGTTTCAGCAGGGAGATGATGTGATCTGATTTATGTTTTAAATTGCTTCGAGAGAATTAACTGAAGAGGATCGAGGGTAACACAGTGAGAGCAGTTAGGTGATTGACCAAAAAGATGTTGAGGGATTTGACTGGCATGGTCTTGCCCTATACTATGGAGGTGGGGATGTGCTCAGTTGCAAGATATATCAGATTATTTTTAGGTTGTAGGAAGTAGGCAGGCTCAGCTAAAAACGAGTTTAGGGCTGGAACCAACAATGCCCAGTTCCCAGCATTACTTTGGAAATCTGGGCAAAGCAGGAAATAAATTAAGGCTCAGTTATTCACAGCAAACTAGTGGGCAGGCCCTGAAGGAGGATGGGGAGGACACCATGACACCTTAGCCCAGGACCTGCCCTGCCCCCACCTCACATTCTCCCCAGAGCCCCACCAGGTGGTGCAGGGGCTCGGATTCTGGCAACAAAAAGCGCTGAGCTCTTCACCTCAGCATCAACAGCTGCTGCATCCCCACTGACCCTATCCCTGGGCTGAGGACAGGGGAGAAGGAAACTGTAGCAAAAATGAGCCCCCACCCCATCCCCAACTAGGTCTTGTTCTCCAGTTTGCTGATGGGGGCAGCAACATGGAGGGACCTCCTCGGGGAAACAGGATACCTTCTGTTGTCTCCTGGGTTCTCTGGAAACAGATGGATGCAGGGTTTCCTTGTGGAAGCCACATCTCCCCCACTGCTGGGGGCCAAATCTCAGAGCTGAGCTCTCCTCACTGAATAGAGCCCACCAGCTCCTGGGTGTCACTTCTGTTCACTGGATGTTACTGAGAGCTGCAGGGAAAACAATGGAAAGCTCACGCAAAGATCTGAGGAGGTTTATTCCATTTCCATCTTAGTGATTATTAAAATTCATCTAAAAAAGGATGCTGGGAGGTGGTCCAGAGCCAACCCAGTGGAAAGAGGGCAGAACTTCTACACAGAACTGCCACGGGGTATTTATGACCATCAGAGTGAGGCCAGATGGCTCTGCCTAGTAGCCAGAGCACTAAAAAATCTGGACAAAAGTCCTCAGCACCCCCCCAGCATTACCTCACACACCTCTTTCACCAAAACCTTTTTCCCCAGACTAGCTGTGTCCTTGATGTTCTACTTGCAAGCCACACTGATTTCCTGCCCAACCTGACGAGTCCTCTCAGCCTTCCCATGCACACTCAAGTTCCACTCTTAGCAATCTGCCCTCACTGGTCTGGCTCATGTAAAACTTCCTGTGGCAGAAAGAATAATGGTCCCCAAAGATATCTATGTCCTACGCCTCTGTGACTATGTTCCCTTTAATGGCAAAAAGGACTTTTCAGATGTGATTAAGTTAAGGACTTTGAGATAGGGACATTATCCTGGATTGTTTGGGCGGGCCCCATGTAATCAGGACACGGGGGTTAGAATTAGGAACGTGAGATGTGATGATGACACCAGAGGCTGGAATGATGTGCTTTGAAGATGGAGGAAGGAGCCATGAGCTCAGTCTCCACCACCTTCAAAAATGTATCAGAATGAGACAGTCTCCAGATGCCAGATAAGGCAAGGAAACATTTGTGCCCCTGAAGCCTCCAGAAGGAATAGAGCCATACCAACATCTTGATTTTAGATTTCTCACTTCCAGAAATATAACAGAATAAATGTGGATTATTTTAAGTCACTAAATTTGTGGTAATTTGTTACAGCAGCCATAACAAACTAGTGCATTCTTTGACTATTTCATCATATTCTGCATCGCTTTATCTCCTCAACTAGACTCGATGCCCTAGGAATTCAGGGGACACAACTTACATGGCTTCTACTTGTCCTCAGGGTTTAGAGAAAGAACAGTTAATTGGTGGGGGAGCGCCTTATAAGAATGAAAGCCTCCAAGGCGGCTTGCCGGGGTGAGCACTGCACAATTATCCCTGCCTAACTTGCTGAATGTGTTCTTATGTTCAAGGATTTACTTAGGGCTTCTATGGTCCAGGCACCGTGCTAGGTCTTAGGGATACAATGGTGATCTGGATAGGTAGGGCTAGTGGGAAAGACAAACAGGCAAAAATGTGCTTTGGGGAACCATCGGAGCCCAGGGAGAGTCAACTAAATTGGTCTATAGAGTTAAGAACAGCTCCCTGGAGGAAGTGACCTTGAATGTGAGATCAGAAGGGTGGATAAGAGTTGGTCAGGTGGAGAGAGCTGAGGTGATGGGATGGGGACATAAAATATGTGCAAAACAACACAGAGGAAGATATCTGCAGGCCCGGGTTCATGGCAGCGTTATCACAATAACAAAAAGGCAGATGCAACCCAAGTGCCCATTAACATGTGAAAGGATAAACAAAATATGATACACACACACACACACACACAATGGGGTATTATGCAGCCTTGAAAAGGAAGGAAATCCTGACATATGCTACAACATGAATGAACCTTGAGGACATTATGCTCAGTGGAATAAGCCAGTCACAAAAAGGACAAAAGCTACATGATTCCACTCCTGAGATGCTGAGAGTGCAAATTCACACAGACAAAAAGTATAATCCTTAAGAGCTGGGGGAGGAAGGATGGCAGGTTACTGTTTAATGGGCACAGAATTTCAGTTTTACAAAATAAAGAGTCCTGTGGATGGGTGGTGGTAATGGTCACACAACTACATAAATGGCCTAAATGCCACTGAATTGTACACATAAAAATGTATAGAATGGACAAATTCTATTGTACACATAAAAATGTATAGAATGGACAAATTTTAATTTTAAATATTTTACCACAATTTCAAAATAAATCATCGGAAGAAAAAAACAAGGAGGCTCTAACCTCTAAGCACAAGTATCTGTAACCATCATTAAGCATCTTCCACCTGTAAAGATGAATCAGACCTGCTTCCTGCCCTCAAAGCCTCATAGTTAGAGGAACACACCAAGGCACATCATAATAACATTACCCAAGGTCAAGAGTAAGGAAAGAATCTTACAAGCAGCAAGAGAAAAGGAGACAGTTACCTACAAAGGAATTCCCATAAGACTGTCAGTGGATTTCTCTAAGGAGAACTTCCAAGCAAGAAGGGGCTGGAGAGAAATATTTCAAATCATGAAAAGCAAGGACCTACAACCAAGAATACTCTATCCAGAAAAACTGTCATTTAGAATGGAAGGGCAGATAAAGTGCTTCTCAGATAAGGTCCAGTTCAAGGAGTACATCATCATGCAGCCTTTACTATATGAAATGTTAAGGGGTTTTATATAAGGACTCATGAGAGAAGGCACCGAGGCCAGATCAGCTACTGGGGAACTCATATCAGCCACAGCCAAGACGCTTGTGAGGTAAGCAAGCAAAATACAACCAGAGAAACAAATTATAACCAGAGACATTGAAATTTAGAACAATCTGGCAGTAAGCAGAGGGGAGGGGGAAGGGGATAATGGGGACAAGGGTATTCAGGAACTGCTATAAAGGACACATGGACAAAACCAAGGGGGAGGGTGGAAGTAAGGGGGAGAGGGTGGTTTGCTTGGGGTTGGGGGTGGGGGTAAATACAGACAACTGTAAGTGAACAACAATAAAATAATTTTTTAAAAAAGCCTCATAGTTAATGAGGACGAAATCACATAAACCTATGTAACTCCTTTGTTGGAGTTCCTCAGTTCCACCATTGTCCATTGTTCTTAGAGGTCTTCTGTTCCACCATAGTAAGGGTTTGCCTTATATCCACCAAGCCTCAGTCTTCCTTATTTTTGGAAGAGCTGGGGTGTTTCACAGATAAGCCATGCTACTAATACTGTGGGTCTGTGTGGTCTCGCCCTTGTTCTTCTGCGGATCTCTGAAGATTGGGTGCCTCTACCAGTATTTGACTGGGATGCAGACAGAGTGAGTCACCAGCCTGCCCATAGCTTTGGACAGTCACAGGGCAGCTGCATGTTCTTCAGCATCTCAGTTAGGAGTGTCCTCTTGCCAGACTCCATTGATCCCCTCTCTCTGTAGCTGTGGGGAAATGGACACTCTTTTAGGTCCTGGACCCAGAACAGAGGGACAGGACATGCAATCACACAGGGCTCCTGCTTGCTCTCTTCTCCTGCAGCGAATGTAAACTCACTAGGGGAGGTGGAATGGCACCCAGGGCAGCCTCACTCAGCACCAGAGTCTCCTGTCCTTTCCTGTCTTCAGGCCCTGTGGCTGAGCCCAGCTCACCCTAGCAGATTCATTATTCACTTGTGGAGACTTCTTTCTACAGCTTCCCATTCTCTCTCCTTTCCATGGGGACCCTTCTCCATTCAGTCCATCAGATGTATGTATGAAGCTCTGACTTCCAAATAAAGTAAAGCTTCAAAGAATTTCCCCTGAAGCTCCCAGGCCCCAGTGAAATATCAGAATGTTGCTTAACACCTGTGACTATGTCCCTGAATGTTTCATGACAGATAGAATGATATTCTCTTTCCAGAGCACTGAGAAGACCTCCAAGGCAGTGTTGCTTAACCTCAAAGTTGTCGTTCTAGTCTCAACCAAGCCATCTTTTTACACCAATCTGTAGTAAACTTGTATAGTTGTTTTCTTAGTACTTTTGAATTACATGGTACAGGAGAATAGAGGCAGGAGAGATTGATTCTGTCTAGGGGAGGGTGCTCGAGAGAAAGGAGTAGGGATGAGCCAATACCAATTCTCCTTGACTTCAATTGAACAGCATGCATAGTAGTGTAGAACCCTGTTATTGCTCGTCTGATTATTGTACATTCACACATTCTACAGGTCAAACCTCCTTCTGAAACCCAATAAGGCATGCAATCAGAGGAGTTGGGATGGGGGGAAAGCCTTGGGCCTGGAGCTGGAGGACCTGGGCTCATGTCCCGACACCACCCAGGTTCTTGAGGCTCTCCACACTTTGTTGTGATTTGACCAACTTCAAGAGGACACATCACCATGGGTACCTTCAATTCCTTATAGGACTTCTGTGAGAGCCAAAAGATGTGGTGTGTGAGAAAATGCTTCAAAAGTTGTCAGATGCTCTACAAATGTAAAATAAGAATAAAAAGGATAGTAAAACAATAAAAAGAATGTGTATTATAAAGAATGATAATGATAAAAAAAACTCAGCATAAACCAGTAGGCCTATGAAATGGCTGATTATTTTCCAATTAGCCTATTCTGGATGCTTGTCATGGCCAGAAAAGCCTTAGTTTGGGGCGCTAAGTCCCAAAACCACATATAAGTGACTGTCTGAGTTATGGGTCAGGAAGGAGAGAGGAACATGTTCTCACACTTAGCTGTCAGGAGGTATCTGGAGTGATACAAGCATCAATGCACTGTGTTAGTTGCCCCAAAACTAAAAACAAATTTAAGAACATGCAGTATGTCAGGTTCCCGTTGAATGCACAAGTCAGCAACCAGTCACTTTTTCTGCTTGAACTGTAGTCTTTGAGAGCAGGACTTCCATAACAGCAGAGATTCACTCCCTACTCCTTCACCCACAGGCTTCAATCTCCCCTCCCTGTGTCCCTCCCCAGAGAGGCTACCCCCAACTCACTGCAGGGATGCAGGAATCAAAGGAGGCGATCAGGAGAGGGAGGCTTACACCACCCTCAACTAAGTGAGAGAGTTGTTAACAGTGAGGTCCGGGAGATCAGGTAAGCTGAGCAGGGCCTGTGTTGCCATGGAGTTTGTTGAATCAGACACAGAACAAGGAGGTGCTGGTAAAAAGAGATGACCCTGGCTGCCTGAGTTGCAAACTCTCCCTGCCACAGGTACACACAAAAAGCCCTGCTAGGCAGTCATCTGTACTGGGTTTCCTTCTTTCATTTGTGAGGATTTGGGCTGAGGGGCTGGAGAGAGAGGAGGTGTCTTATGTTTAGGGGACAAGAGTGGAAAGATCCAGTGGGGAGCCTGACCTAAAATCCTTATCAGCACTTGGGTAGAAGCTGGGAAATTAAGAGCAGTGAGTAAGTACAAAGTAGGACTAGGAATAAGTAGCTGATCAGAGAAAGAAGACTTGGGAGGTCTAGACCATGGCTGATAAGGGACCAGCAGTACAGCCTTGCCTTTGTTGACTGTCAACCACAAGGTGTGGTGTCGGGTAGAGGTGGCTTAAAGTGCAAAGCCTGGGTGTCAGGCCCTCTGCACACTTGAAACAACTTATATATATTTTTTGCTGTCATTTTCTCACCATCCTCGTTCCCACCTCCCCACACTAGATTCTTCTTGCTGCTGAAAAGACTTCACAGTTAACACCCATTTCTCAGATCTGCTTCATAAATGGGCCTGTTGTTCAACATGAAACTCACCCTTTAGAAGAGAAATCAATTCTCACACTGGGTAAACCTCATGATTTATCACCTTCTTTTGACATGCAGTTCCAAAGACAGGCTTCCTATGTAAGTTGCTAAGAAGTGTTTATCACTTAACACTTGCCCACATTTTCGTGGAAGAGGGAGCAGAACTAAACTGCCTTGAGAAAAAGCTTGGGTAGATAAAAGCCCATAATGACACTTGACTCAAGGCTAGTATTGTGTTTTATTATTGCTGATATTAAAGCATGATAAGCAATATTCTAGCTAATTTATCATTGGCCTTAACCTTATACTTTTGCAATATTTGCAATTTTTCCCCTCCCAGTCCCCAGAAGAGAATAGCAAATATTTTACTTTATTAAGCACTTTATGGACAAGATTTAGAAATATGAGACCTAGTATCTAGTAACTTCCCAGTGTGAGGGTTTTAGAAGTGGCTTCTTATATATTTTGTTGTTTCTCAGGTTTCTTTTGCAAGCTAGGCAGTTTTTCTAGTCTAGGCATTTTTCCCCCTCAATATCCAATTTATTTATTCAATGCTTTTGAGAATATACTACATACCAGGTACTCTTCTAGGTACTGAACTACCATAATAAATAAAACCACCAAAATTTTCTGTCCTCATTGGGTTTATAGTCTGTTTGGAGAGACCAAGAGTATACAAGATAGCTGAGTAAAATATATAGTATTAGATGGTGTTAAGTTACTCGCAGAAAAAATAAAGAAGGGAATGGGGATATAAAAATTGTGGGGTAGAGGATAAAATTTCAGATGTTGGTCTAAAGAAACCTTACTAAAAATGTGATGTTTGCATATAGCTCTAAGAGAAATTGAGGGAACTGGCTATGTGGATATCTGGGAGAGGAACATTCTAGGTGGAGAGAAAAGGAAGTGCAAAGGCCCTGAAGCAGAAATGTGCTTCTTGTATCTAAGAAACAGATTGGTGTGGCTGGAGCAGAGTTGATGTCACAAAGAAAATGGGAGCCAGACTACACTGGGCTTTCTGGGCCAATGTAAGGACTTGGGCCTTTACCCTTGGGGCGGGAAGCATGGGAGGGTTTTGAGCAGGGTCACTCTGTCTGCTGTTTTGAAAATAGGGCATAGGAGACTGAGAACAGAATCAGGGAAAATAATTAGGAAGGTAATGCAATAACTCAGACAGGAGATCATGGTGGCTCAAACCAAGATAGCAACAGTGGGGGAAGTAAGAAGTGGTTCAATTCTTGGAATATTTTGAAAGCAGGAGTGACAGGATTTTTTTGGCAGATCAGATGTGGTGAGTGAGAGAAAGGGAATAGTCAAAGATATCACTAAACTTTGAGCCAGAAATAATGGGGAATATACAGCTTCCATAAATGGAGAAGCAGGAGGTACAGGAGAGGAAAGTGCAGGAGAAAAGATCAGGACATGTTGGCTTTGTGATACCCATTATAGTTCCAGTAGGTCAAGTAGGTACGGATATATGGATCTGTGGCAGAAGGGACAACTTTTAAAGCCCAGGATTGAATGAGCACTCCAAGGCATTGTGCGTGAGTAGTAGAGCATCAACATTTGGAGGTTGGGTAGATTAAAATGAATCGACAAAGCATCCAGAAAATTTAAAGGAAAATCAATGAATATGGTAATCAGGAAGACAAGTGAATAAAGTGCTTCAAGGAGGAGGGATCTGCTAGGTCAAACGTAGCTGTTGCACATCAAATAGTATGAGGAGTCAGAAATGGCCTTCACGTTTAAGGAGATCCTGATAAAAAGTTTTGGTGAAATGTCAAGAGAAAAAAAAATCTGCTTGGAATGTGTTAAATGGAGATGGGAGGAGAGAAATTAGAGAAAGTGAACAAAAACCATTTTTCATAGGTGTTTTCCTATAAAGGGAAGCGAGAAACAGAGATGACTGCAAAAGGAATATGATCAAAGTTTGCTTTTTTTTTTCAATATGGGAGAAATCACAGCATGTATGAGTGCTGATAAAAATGATTCAGAAGAGGGGAGAGGATGCAAATAACTGTAATTGAACAACAATAAAGTAATTATTTAAAATAAAAAATGATTCAGAAGAGAGGAGAAAGATAATGCTTCAAGAGAAGAGACGATGGCTACTAAAGAAATGTTATTGATAGAAATAGGTGATAGGTTCTAATACAAGGATGGAGCTATTGGTTTTACTTGGGTAATGGATAGTTAATGCTTCTTACTCTACAAAGCTCAGAGTTTATTGATATAAAAGTGATTTTCCCCCAAAAGAGGGCTTGGAAAAGCAGGATATCAGCTGTTGATACAGATAATTACTAGTAGTGTTTGGCCATTGAAAAACCATGGAGTAGTCCCACCAGAATCCCATGTGTGAAGGGAGGCAGCATCACGGATTAGAAATTATAGTGATGATGCAATTTGTAATAATTCAGTAGCTAGAGATAATGAGGGACACAAGAACTTCTGGCTCTTTTTATCTATATGTTTCTACTACTTTGATATAAGTCATGGAAGTAAAATATTTCCTTACAAGGTGTTAACCTAGTGGATTATTTTAAACCATAGACCAAGGGACATGCTGTGACCAAGCACACAGTGCCTGGAACATAATAGTCACTCTGAATACTTGTTAAAGGAATGAACACAGGAATGCACAAAGACATGGATAAATGAATGGCAATTTTGCCCTTTAGTCTGATACCAACCTACAAAGGTAAACAATTGCTCCGTAGACTTTGTTGAAGTATCTATCACAAGCTTTGAAGTTAGACATAAGTTTGATACTCAGGTCACATTTCAATTAGATGTGTTCCTTTACCTATATGAGTCTTATCTATAAATGGGAACAGCTATAGTCCCTAACTCACACAGTTGTGAAAATGAAAGCAAACAAAGAATATTAAATCCTAGGAAAGTGCCTAACACACATAATAGATGTTAAATAAATACTGGCTTCAAAACAACTCTGCTTAATCACCTTATAAAACTCCCTGACTTCTCTTCTTCAATATCTTTCATTTTTCAATTTGAGCCAACCCAGGGGATAAAGAGTTCCAGAACATTCTCACCAGCTGTGTGAAGTTCTGCTTCTTTCTTTGAGAATAAAAGTATTTTTTTCTATGCCTCAAGCCTCTTCCTCACTCCAATTTGGTGACTAGTTCTCACTTTTTGGGTGGCTTCTCTTTGTTTTTAGGTTTGGACTTTGGGATGGACACTTGGGCATCCTGTCTCAATTTTAGTGAAGCCTTAGCCCAGAGCACATTTCTTAGAGATACTGTGTGTAAAGCAGAGTGAGATGCAAGACACAGGGTCTCAGAAGCCACCTCTGCTGAATGGAGAGCCGTCCACCAGGGCAATGAGGAGGATTATTTTGTGGTTGCATCACTCCATCAAATCGTGTGTGACTAGAAGATTTGTTTGACATGTCTTTTCAGATGAGGTCAAGAACACTCGGCAGGGGTTGTTGCAGGCATTAACGATGTTCTCACAGGACCTGAAGAGGCTTGTACGAGAGGTGTTTCTCAGAAACCCAGGGCCACCTACAAGAGCTGGTAAGTAACCTGAGAGGAAATAAGCTGCTTAGAATCAGGGGTCCTCACACTTTTAACAACCAAGAAAGGGCGGCTTATCCACAAAGAAGCTTTGGTAGAACAAGAAGAATGAAAAATAATTGAGGAGATACTGTGCAAGAATCTAGGCAAAGAAATACCTGACCCTGGGGCACTCTAGACAGTGAAAAATGGCATTATCCAAGTTCAAGTGGGAAGCATTCTCCCCAGCAGCTCTGACATGCTTATCTTCTCCCCCACACTGTCATAAACATACCTATGAGCCTCCCACTGCAGGAAACTCCAAAAGGCCCCTCTCCTGAGACACTGAGCTCTGTTCAGTCTGTGTGAACCACAAATTTTACCTGATGTGAACTTTTTGTGGTCTTCTAGCCAATCTTCTCTAACTCAGGTGCTTCCTGGCCTTTCTCATGCTAGGTACTGATGTGCTGGCAGCATTCTGAGGAGCCCTTCGGAATGCTGCTCAAAGCAGAAGGCGACTTCTCAGGAGTTCTTGACCACTGCAAGTGCTGACAGGATGCATATCTCAAGCATACTGTAACCCATTTCCACAGACTACCATTGGGAAGCTATCCCAGGCTACTCTGTCTCTACAAATTTCACCTCCCCGCCCCCCTGCCCCCTCCTGCCACCAGCAAAAGTACGTTTGGATAACGGAGCAAAAGCTGAGTGGAAACCACAAAGTCAGTGAGACAAAGAATTCAAGGAGGCCCAAGAGAATAGAAGACAACAACAATGACACCACCATTAATGATGTATATAGACGACTAATACGTGTAGGCTTTGGAGATTGTATTACATGGCTTACTTTAATTTTGGTAACAACCATGTCACAAAGATACTATTGTTATCCTCACTATAGAAAAGACAAAGCCAACACTTGGAAAGGTTGGGTAATTTGCCAAAGTGATACAAATAAAGTGACGATCCTGGTATTAGAAGCCCATAGGCCTATGTCCCTAACTAAGTGATGTGGCTACTTTGTAAGGAAGAAAGAAACAGCACAGAGGTGGTGGGTGGGTAGGTGAATGCCTCTTGCATTGATCTAGGAGATGACTTGATTCCAACCTGGCTGTGAGAATGGGAACCTAGAGAAATTCAAGATTTCACCCTCTTCCACCCACAATCTCTGCCTAGATTTTCCCTCCTCTAAAATGAGGAGTGCAGCAGGCAGTCCGCAGTTGCAACACCTTTGTAAGAAGTTTGGGGGGCTACCTATCCTGACAAGGATGGAGACAGGTGAACGATTGGGGAATCTTACATTCAAAAGACAAAGTTGTGCTTTATTCTTGGCAAGTAGAACACAAATACAGATAAGCTTCAACAGGAAATTACCAAAAGCCACCAGGTGCCCTTACAATAGCCCAGGGCAACTGAGCTCCCTCTAGAGAATTCACCAGAATTTCTAAATGGGACTTATCAGAAGAAGAGTAGAGAGAATACTTTCTAAGAAGCAGCAGCTAATAAGGATGAAGTCATTGTCAGGCTTTCTCCATGTATCCCTGAGTTGGACGCACAAATTCAGGTCATCGGCCTGGCTTCCAGCGACTAACTCATACCCTCACTGTGTGTGGCACAGATTAAATGGCAGTGAGTCAGACCAGTGCATCCAGCTAGGCTGCCTGCACTGGCTTAGAGGACAAGGCCAGGCTGCACTCTTTTTCCCAAGAAAGGCCCCTTTCATGTCCCAAAACAATCTCAATCCAAGCGGAATTTTTTTGTGCAATAAAGAAGAGTGTGACTCATTGCTTTTCACAGTCGGTGTATGAGGTTCTGGTTTTATTTCTTGTTTGCTCTTATATAAGACTATGTCCAAAAGCCTGAAGTATTGCTGTGTATTTGGCCACTTCTGGGATCTTCATTCAACCTGCCTCACAGTCTTTGGGGTCATCCGACATCTGTTCCCAAAGAATGCACAGACACCAGGCAGCCAAATTGTGTGTCTATTCAGAAATCACTTTCCTCCCTCCCACACCAGTGGGCATAGACCATTTTAGGCTCCAGAGATCTCTCAAGGTCATGCTCCAGTGCTGCTCTCAGGCCGTCCGATTTCCTGGCTGGTTTCTAAAGAGGCTAGTTGCTATCTCCCAAACTCAAAGATCACACAGCTTTGCTCTGATTTTTCCAAGGGCTGATCAAGAGGCTTATGCTGAAGCAGGAGAGATTTGGGGGTAGAGCAGCTTTTGAAAAAGCTTTGTGACATCTGATTTTAAAAGAGTGAAGAGGTTTATCTTCTCCAGAGGCTCATGGGTTTGTCCGCTGGCTATCCTTCAGGAGAATCTGAGAGCATCTTACCTAGAGGAAGGGGGTGGCCTGGAAGTCCAGAGAAGGAGAAGAGATCCATCATTCCCTTCAGCCAGGAAGACAGATGGCAAATAAACACCATGATGAAAGCCAAATCAGTGTTACAACTTAACTTTTTAAATGGCAGCCTTCCAAGGACTCTGACTCAGAGACCCTTCCTTCTGGGCCTGGACCAGTTGAGCAGGGAGCCCTGGAGTGTAGTTCCAGCTCCTCCTCTCCTGCCCTCTTCTTTTCACCTTCTCCTCCTCCTCCCCTTTGCTGGCAAAGCTACTTTCTGGGAGAATCCTAAAGTTGTTCCCTAGTTGAGCCAAATTGGCAGACAACCCAGCCAAGAAGCAGAGCTGTGGAGGTTATCAAAGAGCAGTGAGATCAGTGAAGGAAGTGCCAGAGGGGTGTGCAGGAGCAGGGGGTGGAGGGCGGAATGTACAGTTGACCCTTCAACACCCACAGGTTCGACATGCTAGGTGTGACATGGATTACCCTGCCCTGGTGAACACCTAAGGCTCCGCCCATTCCTAGGTAACAGAGGTGCTGAGACAAAAAAAAAAAAAAGGCCCAAATGAAAAAACAGATCAACGCTCCAGAAAAAATACAACTAAGCAGCGAAGAGATGGCCAACTTATCAGATGCACAGTTCAAAACACTGGTAATCAGGAAGCTCACAGAATTGGTTGAATATGGTCACAAATTAGAAGAAAAAAATGAAGGATATGAAAAGTGAAATAAAGGAAAATGTACAGGACACCAACAGTAATGGGAAGGAAACCAGGACTCAAATCAATGGTTTGGAGCAGAAGGAAGAAAGAAACATTCAACCAGAACAGAATGAAGAAACAAGAACTCAGAAAAATGAGAAGAGGCTTAGGAACCTCCAGGACAACTTTAAACACTCCAACATCTGAATGATAGGGGTGCCAGAAGGAAAAGAGGAAGACCAAGAAATTGAAAACTTATTTGAAAAAATAATGAAGGAAAACTTCCCCAATCTGGCAAAGGAATAGACTTTCAGGAAGTCCAGGAAGCTCAGAGAGTCCCAAAGAAGTTGGACCCAAGGAAGCACACACCAAGGCACATCATCATTAAGTTTACCCAAGATTAAAGAGAAGGAGAGAATCCTAAAAGCAGCAAGAGAAAAGGAGACAGTTACCTACAAAGGAGTTCCCATAAGACTGTCATCTGATTTCTCAAAAGAAACGTTTCAGGTAAGAAGGTGCTGGGAAGAAGTATTCAAAGTCATGAAAGGCAAGGACCTACATCCAAGATTGCAAAGCTATCATTTAGAATGGAGGGGCAGATCAAGTGCTTCCAAGATAAGGTCAAGTTAAAGGAATTCATCATTACCAACCCCTTATTATATGAAATGTTAAAAGGGACTTATCTAAGAAAAATAAGATAAAAAATATGAACGGTAAAATGACAACAAACTCACAGCTATTAACAATCAAACCTAAAAAAAAAAAAGCAAACTAAGCAAACAACTAAAATAGGAACAGAATCACAGAAATGGAGATCACTTGGCGGGTTATCAGCGAGGGAGTGGGACGGGGAGAGAGGGGGAAAAGGTACAGAGAATAAATAGCATAAGCGGTAGGTAGAAAAAATAGATGGAGGGAGGTTAAGAACAGTATAGGAAATATAGAAGCCAAAGAACTTATATGTACAACCCATGGACATGAACTAAAGGAGGGGGAATGCGGGTGGGAGGGGGTATACAGGGTGAAGGGGAATAAAGGGGGAAGTGTAATAGCATAAACAAAAAATATATTTAAAAAATAAAATAATAATAAAATACATAGCACCATAAAGGAAAATAATTATATTGAAGTCCAGTTTTCAAAATATTTTAAACACAAATCTGTGGATTTGTAATATGGACTTCCTTATTAAAGCTTTAAATAATGTCTGATGATTGATCTTATAACTAATGTTGTAGTGACTAGAAATTATATTTTCATATATTTACAAGTAAATATTTACAACTGTAAAATAATATGAAAATATCTGTGATTTCTATTCATAATAAAAATCATAGATACTCTTAATACTACAGTGATTTGTTGCCTAATTTATATTAGAGGAAATGACACAATTGAGTTAGAAATTAGTAAAAATAAAAATTTAATTTTTTCCTTATTTAAGTTCATGGAATTTCTTAATTTCCTCTGCAGACACCTTCAGGATCCACGGATACTAGGCTAACAATGACCCAACTTATCCAGTATAGGTACTTATATAGCAATACACACATTCATTAATTCTGCTCACAAATACCCACCAATTCATACACATACATTTCTAAATTCCACCTCATAAATACCCAACCAACACTTTTATATACAGTTGTGTAATGAGAAATGTTTCACAATAAGGGCCTGGTTTGCAGCATTTGCTATGTTTCATAGTGTAAATACTGCCACTAAGGCCAATTTCAAGTAATCAATAGATGTCACTGAACGTGACATTGGGAAGAGATGAGCAGCAACACGCCACTCTACCATACTGATGGAGTAGGTGTAAATAACCTCAAGATATAGAAACAAGTAAAATAATCATAGGGATAAACTTTAATGATTACTTTTATTTTTATAATCTGTGTAATTGTAAATAAATATAACTATTAATAAATAGTTGATTTTTAACAAACAGCGTAGAATATTCCTAAATTTCATAAGGCCAGCACAAGCCAGCTGTAGCATACCACTGCATACGCCTTCGTATTCATATATGCACCAAACTATTGGGTTATTTCTACATACACATCCAATCATCGCTTATCCACATATGTCCCTAACCACCACTCATAAACACACACTTCACTACCACCTTCATTCGTACACATACCTACAACACTCTCATTCGCCCATCTTTACACACAAGTTGTTCATATAGACCCTTGGTATATATTCTTGTAACATGGACTGCGATGTCATACATATTCACAAACTCACAATTTGTAGATGTCCTCAAATTCATACAACCCAAACATAAATATACAAACACAACTAAAATCAGTTATCCTCATTCATACACACACCATCTTCACGTATCCTAACTCACTACTTATTTAAAACACACACCCCAACACCCACCCCATTCACACACACACCAAAAATTTGCAAACATGTCAATGCTTACATCCATATCTTCTAATACATGCAAGCACTGATTTAACACTAAAGGTGTATTTGTTGCACATATATTCAAACACCAACAATTTTCTTACACATCCAATAAAAATATACGACTAACTTCCATTCGTGCATGTGCACATCCACCACCTACCACATACATTACTCTTATGAACTCACTGATACAAACCCCCCACATGTCACATATACATACCACTCATACATTCCTTGTGTTCTTACACCCTCCTGCCCCCCACCCCCCGCCAGCACACTCCCACACAGACACATGGGACAGGATTTGACACTTCCTTGGCAAAGGCTGCCATTGGCTGGGAGAGCACTTTAAGAGATAAGATGGAGGCCAGGTCTGGCTGGGTGACTTCAGGCTGATAGGTCAGGAAAGAACAAGACAGCAACTTGGCCAGAGAGCCCGCTGCTTGGCAGAGCACAATCATCAGTGTCTCCTCTTTTGTTTTTTGATTTCTGATTCACTGAACTTCAGATCTATTAAATCTCTGTCAAAAGAAACAAAGGGATATACTGGGCTGTGTGGCAGAATGGCAGAGAAGACTGAGGAAGCTACCACTGAAAACAAAATCTGAGTCTAACAAAATTTCTGCATCAATGGAAGAAAGCAGCTCATTGTTTCCTAGAGGTTAGAGGTTTGGGGAGGTATATTATACATCAGACGTGTTTGCTTCTCTTCCAAAGAAGTGGACCCTGGGTCCTGAGAAGACACCAAAAGGAGGAGAGAAAGGGGTGTGTGTTGGAATCTATAGGGGAAGAGATGCTGAGGGACCTTGGCAGTAGAGGGTGGGGGTGGCCCGTAGTCACAGGTGAGCTGGTGCAGTGTGGTCCTGACCACATGGGGCCTTCACTTGGAATACCAGCCCTTATTATGTCAAGTCCTCATGGCGTGGGTGCAGGGCTCACAAGTCATGTGTGAAAACCCTCAAACAGTGGGTCACTGAGATGGATCTGGAATCAGGAGCTCCGGTTTTTAGCTGGGGTTTTTTTCCCTTCATAGCGGGTTATCAGTAAGTACTTGCCAATCTGAGTTGAGGCACTTGGAGGCCTTATATTGGAGTTCATCACCCGAGGAGTTCAGAAGGCAGAGCGATGCTGACCGGGGCCTGACTCGGCAGCTCATGGCCATGAGGGAGGTGGGGTTGGCCCTCAGAGTCCTGGCTCATTCAGCCAGGGCACCTGCACCAGACTCTAGTTCCACCCAGTTCCATTCCTTTAGCAGGTTGTCCTGCCCTGTCAAACCAGATGCTGGGATGCAGTGGGAAGAAGAAAGGGTTTGGCTTTGAGACTGGGTGAGTGACCTTGGAGTCCCAAGCACCTCAATCGAAAACATAAATATTTATTCGGAGTGACCTTTAAGTTTCCTCTAGCTCTAAGATTCTGGGACTTTTATTACTGAGCAAGGTAATGCACATATACCATCTTTATCTGTTAAGTGGGAATATTTAACAATGTCTATATATCTCAGCCTTGCTGTGAAGATGAATAAGATAACTAAAGTGCCAGCACAGCGCCTGACCCAGTGTAAGCCTCTCAAATAGCTATTGTGCCTTCCAAGGCACTAGTAGGGGATTACAATGGGAGGTATATAAAAATATGACAGATAGTCCCTGCCCTCATGTTGCTTATACTCTAAAATAAACATAGGTTCCACCACTTTCCATGCTACACTAAAATCAGTTGACTTTTGAGTAATTTTGTTCAAGGCATCATGACTGAAAAACGAGACCCAAGGCTTGCATTTGGACTAACTGTGCAGCTCAAGAGAGGGATGGAGCAAAATGACACCATTGAGTGGCTCAGGAAACAGAATCAGAGTTCAGAGAGGGGAGGGGCAGGCTGAAGTAGCCCAGGAAGTCTCCTCAGGGCAGAAGAGCTGAGCAGATGCTCAGGATGAGTAAGAACTAGATACGCCGGGAAGAAAGCTTAGTTACTGTCCTCCTAGGTTGAGTGAAAAGAGGTACTGAAGCAGGAAAATGAAAGCCCAGTCCTATGCTCCTCATTTATGCAATTGCTTACACAACAAGCCTTTACTGAAGGACCTACTTTTTGACAAGCACTGCCATTAAACACTGGGGCGTGTAAAAATAAGAATGGCATAGTCCCTGCTAAAAAGGGGATCCACTCTCATTACACTCATACACAAGTGCCTTCAGAGGTGGAGGGGTCCAGAGAGACAAGTAGGAAAAGTGTGACAGAAGGGAAGGATCCGTTCTCTCCAGCTCCTCCTGGCAGGGATGTGGGCAAGAGGAAGTTTGGTCAGGGAATAACAGTAACTTACATTTATTAAGTGTTTTCTCTGTGTCCTATACCATCTACATATATCACCATATTTTTACATGCCTGCCTGTTCCATGAGGTAGGTACTATTATTATCATTATTTTACAGAGGAGGAACATTTTGAAGCATGAAGAAAATTTATTCCCTTTGCTGGGAAGGCAAAAGGTAGAGCCAGGATTGTGGGGCCCAGGTTTGGACAGTGCCTTCAAGGTTGTCTGTTCCCCTGTCCACTTTCCTGCTTCTGCTAGGCTGCCCTCCTCACACCTTCACTAGAGAGACCCAGCACCCTGTCCCTGGCTGATGCATCAGTGCATCTGCCTAACCCACGGACAGGACTTGCGAATGCCCATTTGCTCAACACATAATGGGGATTAGAATTCATTAATGCACTACAAATTAAAGTATTAATAACGGCTGCGGAGTTTAAATGAGAGCCAGGGAAGGGAAGTGGGTGAGGGGCTGCCCCTCCCACATCTCCCACCTAGATACATTGTTCTGGCACGGGCAATCCTGCACTCTTTAATATGCTGTGACAGCCGCTGAAGTGACCCCAGACAATAAACAGGGCCTCCTAGTTAAGTATTAATCTGCCAAAAGAATGACCTTCATCCACTAAAGAAGAGATGTTTTTAAAAACCTTGCCAGTGGATGAAGGATCATTTGCTCGCTCATTTAGCATATTAAAAGGGTATTATTGCTACAAACAAGAAATCTAAATGAGGCCTGGGCAGGAGCTGTGGATAACACTCCTGATTAAAGGTGCAGGGTAATGAACACGGGAGGCCGAATCCCTTATTGTTCACCAACATGGCAGGACCTGGCTGCCGGGACGGTAAAAGCATTGAGCCCCAGCTGGGACCAGGCGCTGTCAGGAAGGAATGGAGTATGACCAGCCACTGGGGTGCTGCCCATCCTCACCCTGACAGGTAGGTCCGGGGAGGGGGGGTGTTTTAGGCAACTCCAGAGGGAAGGAGCCCTCAGGTAATTCCCTGCAGTGACCACAGCCTTCCTTTGCATCTCTCAATGGTCCCCTTTGACTTGTTTACTTTAAGCTTCTCCTGTCCTTGCTGGTCAACTCTGTGGACAGTGCCTTTCCTGAGAGCCTCGGCAGCTCTCCCAGGGGTGACCTCCTGCTTGGTCCCAGGGGAAAGAGGCAGGCAAGCAGAGAGGGAGAGAGAGATGTTTGAGATGTCAGTGGGGAGCTGGGCTGAGGAACCGGGTGTCTCCTCCTTGAGCCTGCGGCAGTCTGTCTGGGGAAGATGGAGCCTGGTGAAGCCATGAGCAGAGGGAAAAGAGAAATATAACTAAGGAAAAAACCAAAAGATACAAATGTAAACTCCAACAAAATTTGGGGGGAGAAAAGGCTCTGCCGTGTTCCTGGTACTACGTTAGGTTACATGGGAACTGACAGCTGAACAAAATTTAAATCCATTCCTAGGGATTTACTGTCTATGGAAGAAAGTGAGACTGTCCACAGGAAACTGATAGGAATAAATCAAGGTTTTAAAAATACAGAATATTTAGAATATAAATAATTATTGATAACAGGAAACAGTGGCATGGTTATAGATTAATTGGATACAAATTGAGCTGAATTAGTGTAATTACAGAATTAAGAGGGGAGTGGAATCATGCTAAGAGCGAATAGTGCTGACACATTCAAGTGCATTTCTGGTCTGCGTTCTTCCTGAGGACAGGGACTTTGCTCATCTCTGTGTCTCCATCACCTGGCAGAGTTCCCGACACACACGAGATGCTGTGGCAGAGAGAACGGTATTTGCTCCCCACACAGCTTCCTCTTCCTGGGCTAAAACGAAGAAACATTTCTCAGTCCCCCTTGCAGCTCGATGGGAAGCATGTGATTAAGTTTAGCAAACAGGAACATGAGGAGAAGTGAAGTTCCCTTCTGATTCGAGACATAGAAGAAACAATTTACCTCACCATCCCTCCCTTCTCCTGCCACAGTGACCTTGGCTGGTATGTGGTGAGATGGTGCATCACAAGATGAAAGGTGATTGGCTCCCTGAGTTACCGGGTAGAGGACGACCCCGACCAAACTCTTCCGACTTCTGAGTCTGAAGTTGCATTGCATCACTGAGCTATAGCTTACCTATTGAAGCATAGGAGTTAATTATCCTGATATGTGATATTTAATAAATATTTGTTAAGTTAGTAACTGAATATTCTTTAATACTCATTATAATTTTAAGGTAGGTATACTTATTTCTGTTTGACAGATAAGAGATTAAGAGTTAAGAAGTAATAGAGCCAAAAGTTAAATTTATGTCTACAAATTTGATGCTCTTCTTACTATACCTGACTGCCTTCAAGAATAGTATATATTTTATGTGAAACTTACCAAAACCTATTTCGGTGTATTAGAAGTCAGGGACTTTCCAAATGAGAAGGTCCCCTGGTCATCAGTGCTGTTGGGACAAGGTTGTCACTTGGGATGCAATTAAGACCTTCTGAATTCAAGCACTTCAACGAAGAGCTTTGGCCAAGTGTTTTCTCTCTTCGGGTGGTGAGGCAGGGACAGGGGCAGGATTTTTTACCCTAGCATTGCTCAGTTTAAGAAAGAGGGATCTTCTTCCTATAAGCAGGTAATCAAGACCAGTCTCCTCAGAGAGACTGACTCATGTTGACTTTTGTATCTCATCTTCTAAATAGATTTGTCAACCACCCAACAGTTTCCAAAGCTCTGTGGCCTGGCCTGTCTGAATTAGAAGCATGAAAATGGCTGAAGATAAATACTAACAGGTTGATTCACACCGTGAGTCCCCTCCTTATGTTGCCTCTGCCACGAAGAAGGCAAGTGGTAGTGTGAGGAGAGGGAAAGACCTCCATCACAAGCCAGGAGGGAAAGGTGCTCAGTATATAAGGGGTAAGGAAGGTGTCTACAGAACTAGAAATAAGTTTTATCTCTGAGGGGAAAACTAGTAAGACTCAACCATAATGGACAAGATTGAGTATCTGTAGATAAATCCAAGGGACAGAAATAGGTTGTCCTTAGCCTCCATTCAATATCTCTCTCTCTGGTTCCCTGCAAGTCTGAATGTTCAGTTCAGCTAGCAGAATAAGCATGTACCAAGTAAAAACCGTGTGCTACGCATGGGACCAGATGTGAGTAAGGAGGATCAGTATGGCTCAACCAGGCTGTGTCAGTTGAAGCACTCTGCAATCCTGGGAAGTAGCTCTCTCTCCCTGGGGCTGCCACACAACCTTATAGGGCACCTTGGTGGGATGCAGTGTTGCTCGGTGGCTCCCCTATTAGCCAAATTCCTCTGAATTAAAAGCCTTTTCCCTTCTCTACTCTCCATACTTCTCTTTGGAATCTAGGTTTCCCAGGGAACTATAGCTCTATGAAACCAGAATCCATACAGCCCTAGACATTAGAGCTGAACAAATCCAGAGGGCTGTTGTCACCCAAACTCCTCATCTTAAAGATGAAGAAACTGAGATTCAAAAAAGGAGCAATGAACTGACCGAGGTCACTCTTTGGGCTTTCTTGGGGGAATCCACATAACTCGTGTGTGTTTGTTAACATTGAAGCCAGAAAAATGTATAAAAGTTATTTAGTAAACTAATCAGTAGATGGACTGGTAAGGTGGCAATGGGAGAAAAGGTAATTGTCTGCTCAGTGTATGCTACTCGGATCCCCTCCCTAACTTGTGTCCATCTTTCATTCCACTCCCTTCCCTGAGTTCCAAATCCCTTTCAACTCTCACTTCTAAAGCAATTTGAATGCAAAGACCATAGGGAAATTGGAGCCTGAGAGAGCTCCTTGGCTGAGAAATTAGTCTATCTAATTACCCTCTGGTACTGTATTTATCTCAATGGAAAGGGCTGCCAATGGTCTGTCAATGACAGACAAGGTGAGTGTGAAGTAGCTGCAAATGGCTGGGGTCTTAATTGTGTGAGCTGCCTTAAGGGACATGACATTCTTTCCTGGAGCTGTAAGACTGGGCCATCTCCTCCCTGACACCCTTGGCTCAGTCCCCTGCTCTTTGGGAATGCCAACGGCAGGCGGGCTGGGGTGACAGCTCATTCACAGCTGTTCCCTGTGGGTTCCAGCCCAGCTCATTTGTTACCTTCTCTGTGGGGCCTTCCCTGACCTCCCTCCCTGGAGTTCATGCTCCCAAACATGTTGTGCACACCTCTCTCACAGGCCTCACCACGTGGCATTGCCACTCTGCTCCTCTGCCTTTCTTCCCCACCAGCGGAGAAATTCTTGAGAAAGAACCTGTGCCATCTGGTTTTTCTGTCCTTGGTATGAACACAGGGCCAATGCATGGTGTTACTTAATAAATGTGTTTAAATCAAAGTAAAATTTAAGCCAATTTTCAATTACTAGAATCTTACCCTTGCTCTGATGTTTCACCTGACTCCGACCTGTGAGGCTTGAATAGGTGCTCTGGATAGCCAGGCCTGATCAGATACTGTCTTCATCTGCAGTATCACAGTCCTGTGGGGTAGATTTAAAACCTCATCTTCGTTTAAGGAGTTAAATAACTGGTCTAAGTTTTCACAGCTGGTCAGTACAGAAGGTAGGTTGGAGCCACTGGTCCGTCTGACTCTACAGCCCATGGTCCCCCATCGACAGTACCCTAACTCTGCTAACTCAACATGTCCTGCTTACAAGCATCCACAGTTGGAGATTGTCAATGATATTTGTGGTCTGTTAAAATTCTCACTCTCTAATTTTCTGGGTTGTTATAAAATCACATACTACCTAGACCGGACTTAACAACTTCATTTCCCAGTGACATCTGCTTTTGCATATGGTCCTGGCTCTGTTATAAAAGCCCCTCCCTCACCTGAGCCAGAGCAGCACTGCTCCCGCTGCCCCTGGCTGCTCTGCAGGATTTCACTCCGGCCTTCTTTCAGATTCTAGGCCTCAGATTCTATGAACTCCAGTGGCTCTTACATAATAATGACCAATAAAGACAAGAGCTGTCTTCGGCAAATGCCCAGGGCAAAAGTCCCCTGCCATAATCCCCAGAGATCAAATAGAAGGTCTTACCAGTATGACTCCCCAGGCTTGGGTCTGCTATTCGTATATTCCCATATAATCCCCAGGTACTTTGATCTATCTACTTCCTGCTGACCTCTTTGTTAATTTATTTACATTTTCACTCTTTTAAAAACTATATAAAATTAAGACATTTTAAGTTTTGAATCATCTAGAAGGTATGTCTTCTCACACTTGCTTCAGCCACCAAATAGCCTGACCTCTCCCCTATAGCATCTCAAAAGTCAATGGACATATGCAGCAGATGGGAGAGGTGTGAGAAGAGAAGGTCATCTGAGAAGAGAAGTAGAACAAAAAGGGACAGGGTTAAGGAAGGATAAGGAGAGGCTGGACAGGAGAGGGAAGAGGAAGGAGATACTGGGTAAAACTACAGGTTGAGGAAATCTCAGAGTAGAGGTTAGAACAGCGGTCAAAGTTGTGGGAATGAGCCCTGGCTGGTGTAGCTCAGTGAATTGAGCACGGGCTGGGAACCAGAGGGTCCCGGTTCGATTCCCAGTCAGGGCACATGCCTGGGTTGCGGGCCAGGTCCCCAGTGAGGGCCATGTGAGAGGCAACCATACATTGCTGTTTCTCTCCCTCTCTTTCTCCCTCCCTTCCCCTCTCTCTGAAAATAAATAAAATCTTTAAAAAAAAAAAAGTTGTGGGAATGAGAGAAAGGACCCTTGGAGGACTACAGAAAGAATCAGAGGCTGCAACTGCAGGGCTTACGAGGTCACGAAGTTTGCCTGGTGAGTTTTCTGTTTCCTGGGTTGAGAATTCTACTCTGCTCACAAGAAAGAAGATGCCCTTGAGAACACCTCCAATTCAGGATTGGGGAGCCAGGGAAATACGGGTCCAAGAGAAATGGAGACAGTCTCAGTTCATTTGGAAAGGAATGCCAAGGGACATTAAATACACAGTGTAAATATTCAAAGAAAGATAAGAAGCTCAGAAAGAACGTGGGGTCTGGAAATAACTCTATTGCTAATATCCACATTTTGCTGACAGACCAGACTGCTCCAGATGCTGAAAAAGAAGCAGCCTGTACAGGTGATGGATTTTCCCCTGGATATGGGACTTTGTGTCACAATTAACCTCTTGATGAGAGATTCCTCTCAATTAAGTTTTAGTTGACAGGTGGTGAAACCTGGACAACTGGCTAGGCTTGACTGACACCTGGAGAAGATGAAGCCATTAATTCTTTCTCTTCTTACCTTCCATTTTAACTTGGCTCTCCTTGTCAAATACGTTTCGCCTCTGAATACACATTTCCAGTGTCCTTCTAGAAAACTTGCCATGAGCTCTTCCCTCCCCCACCCCAATTTCCATTTGGGTTCAGCACCTCTCCTCTGGACCGGCACAGCACACTGTACATATTTTTAATTATTATTGAATTTATTGGGATGACATAGGTTAATAAAATTATATAGATTAGATGTACAATTTTATAATACATCACCTTTGTATTTTATTGTGTGTTCACCACCCCAAGTGAAGTCTCCTGTCACCACTTATCCCCTCTTCCCTCTCCCGCCCCTACCCTTTTTTCCCTCTGGTGATCACCACACTGTTGTGTGTCTATGAGGTTTGTTTTTGTTTTTGTTTTTCCTTAATCCTCTCACCTTTTTCACCCATCCTCCCGACCACCTTCCCTGTAACAGCTGTCAGTCCGTTCTCTTTATCTATGAGTCTGTTTCTATTTTGTTTGTTAGTTTATTTTGTTCATTAGGTTTCACATATAAGTAAAATCATTTGGTACTTGTCTTTTTCTGACTCCCTTATTTCACATAGCACAATACTCTCCAGTTCCATCCATTCTGTCGCAAAAGGTAAGATTTCCTTTTTATGGTTGAGTAGTATTCCATTATATACATATATCACACCTTTTTTATCTGTTCATCTACTATTGGGCACTTGGGCTGCTTCCAAACCTTGGCTATTGTAAATAACACTGCAATGAACCCAGGGGTGCATATAGTCTTTCAAATTAGTGTTTCAGGTTTCTTTGGATATATTCTCAGAAGTGGAATCACTGGGCCATAAGGCAGTTCCATTTAATTTTTTGAGGAAATTCTATACTGTTTTCCACAGTGGCTGTACCAGGCTACATTCCCACCAACTAGGGTTCCCTTTTCTGCACATTCTCGTCAGCACTTATTGTTTGCTGATTTATTGATAATGGCCATTCTGACAGGCATGAGGCTCTATCTATTGTGGTTTTAATTTGCACTTCTTTGACAATTAGTGACATTGAGCATCTTTCCCTATGTATATTGGCCATCTGTATGTCCTCTTTGGGGAAGTATCTATTCAGGTCTTCTGCCCATTTTCAAATTGGATTTTTTTTTTGGTGTTGATTTTATAAGTTCGTTATAAATTTTAGATATTAGCCCCTTAGTGATAATTACAACAGCATGAAAAAGGACATAGAAATCATGAAAAAGAACCAGTCATAAATGAAGAATATACTATAAGGAATAGACAGTAGGTTGGACGAAGCAGAGGATCGAATCATCTATTTGGAAGACAAGGTAACAGAAAACATCCTATAAGAGCAGCAAAAAGAGAAAATAATTTAAACAAATGAGGACAGTTTAAGGAATCTTTGGGTCAACATGAAGCATAACAACATCCACATCACAGTGTTACCAGAAAGAGAAGATAGAGCAAGGGATCAAAAACCTATTTGAAGAAATAATGACTGAAAACTTTCCTAACCTGGTGAAGAAAAAGACACACAAGTCCAGGAAGCACAGAAATTCTGAAATATGAACCCAAAGAGGCCCATACAAAGACAGAATATTAAAATGGCGAAGATTAAAGACAAAGAGAGAGTCTTAAAAGCAGCAGGAGACAGTTATCTATAAGAGAGCTCGCTTAAGACTGTCAACTGATTTCCCAATAGAAAGATTTCAGGCCAGAGAGGATTGGCATGAAATATTCAACATGATGAAAATCAAGGACCTACAACCAAGATTATCCAGGCTATCATTCAACATTGAAGGAGAAATAGCTTCCCAGAGAAGAAAAAACTAAAGGAGTATGTTACCACCAAACCAGTATTACAAGAAACGTTAAAATGGTCTTATTTAAGGCCTTGGCTGGTGTAGCTCAGTGGATTGAGCGTGGGCTGGGAACCAGGCGGTCCCGGTTCGATTCCCAGTCAGGGCACATGCCTGGGTTGCAGGCCAGGTCCCCGTGAGGGCCATGTGAGAGGCAACCATACATTGCTGTTTCTCTCCCTTTCTGTCTCCCTCCCTCCCCTTCTCTCTAAAAATAAATAAAAATTTTAAAAAATCTTAAAAAAAACAAAAAAAATTAAAAAAATAAAAAATAAATAAATGGTCTTATTTAAGAAGGAGAAGGAACAAAAAAAGGATCATAGTTAAAAGAATAAAATGACAATAAATATATACCTATCAATAATTATTTTAAATGTAAATGGCTTAAATGTTCCAATCAAAAGACAGAGTAGCTGGATGGATAAGAAAACAAGACCCATGTATATGCTGTCTACAAAAGACTCACCTCGGAATGAAAGATACACACAGACTAAAAGTGAAGGGATGCAAAAGATATTTCATGCAAATGGAAAGGGAAAAAAAGCTAGGGTAGCATAATTATATCTGACAAAATAGACTTCAAAACAAAGGCTATAGTAGGAAACAAAGAAGGACACTGTAATGATGAAGAGAGCAATCCAAAAATAGGATATAACCCTTGTAAATATATTTGCCACACTGCAATTTTAAAAATAGCACTTAGCACATTGCTTGTAATCTCTCTGTCTTCTCTACCAGACTGCAAGTTCCTTTAGGGGAAGAACTCTGCCTTACTTACATTCTTTGTTTTAGTTTGTAGCACAGTAGCACAGTGTCTATTACATCATGTGGATCAAATAAATGTTTGAGTGAATGGATGAATAAACGAATGCCTATGAATGAACTATGAATCTAGACCAATAGTATGGCACTATTTTGTATTCTAATACAGAGGTTTAGGGACATCACAGGCATATTTTAAGAAATTAAGTGACTCAAAATAACACCAAACCAGCCATCAACCCCCTACTCCCCCCAGCAAACACCTCTAAGGCAGTCACCAAAAAACTAATTTGCAGTCACCACTATAGTATAAACATGTCTTGCTATGTCTATACAAGTGTCCGAAGCCATTACTCTCTCACTAAACAGAACTGTTTGCTGTTAGGACTGCTTTTTCTGGAGGGGCAGGGAAATCACACATTCTAGCAATCATGTGCTTCTTTGGTGCCAGCTTGACCGAACACTGCACCCCACACCTGGACCAGTAGGCACAGGAAGTCATGCCACTCTGTGTGTGTGTAACAAGCCTGTGCTGCTCAGCATCACATCTGCAAGTGTCACAGTAACACTGAAAGGGACATTCACGGAGCTCCCTGAGGGAAAGCACCACCCATCCCACAGGCTCCCAGAGGATGCACAGGCCCAGATGGGAAAAGCAGCTCTGTGATGGAGCAGGCAAGGCTTTCCCAAAATTCAGGAAGGATGGCCCTTGGGGCAAGAAAGGCAGCAACACTCTTGCTTGAATTCGTTGACAGATATGATCTCACCTTTAACTGGAACGTAAGCAACAAAAGAAAAAAGCAAGCAAAATATAACCAGAGACATTGAAATTAAGAACAATCTAACAATAGCCAGAGGGGAGGGGAGGGGGGATTGTGGAGAGAAGGGTTTTCAGGAACTACTACAAAGGACACATGGACAAAACCAAGGGGGAGGGTGGAAGCAAGGGAGGAAAATCGGGTTGGGGAGAAAATGCAGACAACTGTAATGAAGAACAATAAAGTAATAAAAAAATAAATAAATGAAAATAAAACAAAAGGACAGACACATATAAAACTTGTGCAAATAACCTTTCTGGTTTCTGGTGAAGAACAAAAGAAAATTATAGGGTCACTGTGTAAATTTCCTACTAAAACTCTTCTCAGAACCAGGGAGTAGTTCTTTCAAGGAAGAAGGTAAGATGTTGGGAAGTGCTACCTGCTTGTTTCGTGGCTCTTAGGTCTGGAAATGCCTTTTGCTTGGGTGGCAGCTTTAGAGAGATGGGTGGCATGAGATCCAAGGAGAAGAAAGCATGAAGCTAGATATTTAGATCAGGCCACACCTTAAGACAGAAAGACAGAAAGGTTTTTAAGTTTTCCAGCCAGGCCACCCAAAACAGGAGAGCAGAAGAACTAAAGCCTTAGTTAAGGCAGAATCCATAACTAAGAAAAAGCCATGGGCTTTTAAACCCTGATCATGATGCCAGGTTACAGGGCAAGCTCATGAATGCTCCATCTGGGGTACTGCCAGCATTTCTCATGGCCAGCATGATGAAACCCGATATCTGGGAACAGCCTACAGAAGACTTCCAGAGATTCCAGGGAGCTGGAAGGTGGAATTGTGGTGTGCACCACGTACAAGTTGCAGCAGGTTCACAAACCAGTTGCTGAAATCGTAGATTCTAGACATAATTGCACAGCTACTAGAGAGCCTCCGACGGTGGGATCCTGGAATTGACATTTCACTAGCTCCCCAGGAAATTCGCATCACACTGAAATTTGACATCCAAGGGTTTAGTATTTAAGAGGACACATTTTGGGTAGAAGAGTCTAGGGTTCCAATAAATGCTTTATACCCATGGACTGTGTGACTCTAGGAAGGTGTTTAAACCCTCAATCCTCTGTTTCCAATCTATAAAAGAGAAATAATAATAATAATATCAATGTTTAGGGCTAATGAACAGATTAAGTGAAATACTGAATGTACAGTGCTTAGCATAGCGCCTGACATGTGGTAATAAGTGGTAGCTATTACTATATATTTATTGTAGTCTTTTTTGGTAAATAAAATGAATGCACATGAAATAATTGCAGAGAGCTAGTAACCAGGTGACCTAATATTCCCAGAGCCATCACGAAGGACAATATTTTCCCATTTAATATGCCCCCTTTACTTTCACGAAGAAGATACACTACATCTTTTTCTGTTTCTCCAATTGGGGTGGTCCTATTGTTGCTACAACTTTCATGTAGTTTTTCTAAGGAAATCATCTTCGACTGGGAGACTTTGAGTGCCTGCTTCAGAACCCAGCTGTCTGTGCCCTCGCTTACTAGTTGTGAAGATGAAAATAATACCCAACTAACCGTGCCATCATGAGGATTAAATTACATAAACCATGAAAAGTGCTTAGTGCAGGATCTGGCACATAGTAAGTGCTTATGAAAAAGTAACTGTTCTTGAAGGTACAGGGCTTTCAAAATAAACAGCCATTCCTGGGGACGTGTACTCATATTCACTCAGCAAGTGAATTTTTGAACTTACAATGTGTCTAGGGTTGTTCTTGGTCCCGGGAACAGGCAAAGGAAGGCTAATCCTTTCCTTCTAGGACCTTAGGTAGTGAAGCTTAAAACAGTAAATGGCATGAGATTATTCATTGTATGGCAAAATCAAAATAATAAGATACAGAAACACGCACTGGTTTAGGGGGAGACAAACCAAGGACGGTTACAAGAAGCCAGGAGGGACTGATCTGAATAAGAGGGTGCGATCTTTTTCTTTCCCAGAGAACGTGAACACAGTTCCCTACTAGCACAAATTATGCGGTTGAGCTTCCCACATTGGGGGAAATCACAGGGGTGAGCACACCCGGAGTGCAGTGGATAAGCCTCACCTTGGGAAAACCACCTGCGTGATCATGGTGTCTCCCCTGCCAGGTAAGTACAGAGGGTGGTATTTTGAAAGAGAGAGGTGAACCCGAGCCGAGGTGAAGAGGACATACACAAATTGCACTTGTATATAAAGGGCATATACCTAGAGGGTAGACTCGAACAGTTACCTTCAGAAGTCCCTGTATTCTAAGCCAAAGGTTGGCTCCATGCCACCAGAGAAGGGATACAGTCATCAAGATACTGGAAGGCTGCAGGTACACACAGTATAGCAAGAAGACTGCTCTCAGGTGGTAAGTTCAGATCTGGAAGAATAATCCAGACAGAGTCAGTCATAGACAAAAAACATATATCCTTTCTTTTTCATTTTATCCCCATGTTTTCCCTTACATTTTTGGGGTATGTGTGTGTGGAAGGAGTAAGAGAGTTGAGCATGCAGAGCCTATTCTCACTGCACCTGCCACAGAGACCCTGCATCTGCCACCCACATCACCCAGTTCCTTCCAACACAGAGCCATGGCCTTGAACTTGATCATCGCTATACATTAAAGATGTTAACTCAGAAAGAATCAGGAGCACAGGAAAATAGAGAACTGAAAAAGAAGAAAAAAATAAAGGGAAAAAGAAGAGGAAAAGGTGGTGAGAAGCCCAAAGAGAATAAGTAAGAAGAGAACAATGGACAAATGTACCATCTATTGTGCTTTGAGACAGTTACAAATGGATGGGTGGATTTAGGTAAGGTGGTTTATCCTACTGCCTTCCAGGTTTCTGCGCTTTTCTCCTCACCATTTATACCTAGAAACACTGCCTGAGATCTTCTGGAAAGACACTCCCAAATAAATATTTTTTAAATCCATGTAGTCAGTCATTTATTCATTCATACATATTTACTGAGTGCCTCCTCTTTTCCAGGCACTGTGCAGATGCAGGGAACATAAAAGTGAACACAAGATAGATGATAGTGTATAGCTTTATTTTAAATAACCCATCAGGTACTTTTGAATTGAATACTGTAGCTTAAATGTGCTAAGCATTGCAGATAGTACAAAATAATTTTAAGACATATTCCATATTCTCAGAAAGTTTACAGTCTGCTTGAGGACATAATAGCAATGTACCTGAATTAATCATCTCCTCTAAATAACTCCATTCCTCAGTGATCTTTCATCCTTCTGCACCCTTACATCCGTCTGTCCACTCATGGCACCCCTTGCACACACTACCTTGTATTGTTGCTGACCTGCTTGTGCATATACTTATTTCATCCTACAAAAGGCCTGTATCCATTAACCTGCGCTGTTTAACAAACTGTTGCACCACTCTTTAGCTTAAAATAGCAAGCATTCATTTTGTTCATGATTCTGTAGGTGCAGTTTTGATTGGGCTCAGCTGCATGATTCTTCTGGCCTTGGCTGAGTTTATTCACATATCTACTGTCAGATGCCAATATGCTCGGCAGCTTTGCTTCTAGAGTTAGATGGATGGTGACTAGAACATGAGAAGCAACTGGGAAACATGGTCTCTAACCTTTGTCTGGTTGGTCTGAAGTTCTTCACATGACAACTTGGCAGAGTTCTGATAGATCTAGTAGAAATGCGCAAAGTTTCCTGAGGCCTCTAGGCTTGGAACTGACACATGACCATGTCTGCTGTATTCTGTTAGCCAAACAAGGCACAGGACCAACCCAAAATCAAGGGGTAGAAAAAAAGACTTTACCTTTTGATGAGAATAACTGCAAAGACACATTGCAAGGGCAAAATACAGGAAGGGGTGCACTCTAGCCATTTACTATCATTCTACCACTTGGTCAGTTAAGCTTCTCAAGAGAGATGCTATTTACACATTATTTTTGTATTCCTAGAGCTGGGGGAATAGCTGGCTCTTACTGATGGTATAGAAGCAAAAAGCCAGTCTAGAGCACTGAGGAATGCTCCCCCCCAAAAAAAGAACTTTTAATGTTGAGATTTGAAGGATATGTAGAGGTTAACCAAATGGAGAGCACTCTAGTCACAGAAAGCTCTATGTGCAAACTCTGTAAGTTGAAAGGATCTTGGGATATTCCAGGAAGAGAAATAATGAGTAAGATGGGAGAGTGGCTGCGCTGGGGGTGGAGTGGAGGGAAGGATCCTGCAGGGCTTGGCGGGCACCATAATTGAGAGCCTTGTAAACCTTGATAAGGAATGTGGGCAGTGAGAAGTCATTAAAGAATTTTAAGCAGGGGAGAGAAATGATGAGGCTTGTGTTTCTAAAAGATCACTTTGACTACAGTATGGAGAATGGATTAAGGGAGACGAATGTAAAAGTGGGAATAATAACACCCTAGTTTAAATGTGCAAATACCTCTGGCAAGATTAAAGGGTTGTCAGCTACTTACACTTTAAGGGCATGATGCAGGGCAGAGATTCACCCCTCCCCCAATTCTGAGCTGCCAGAACCTTAGATATGTTCAGGAAGAAGAGAAAGGACACTTTGCAGGGAGCACACTCAGCTCTCTGGCAATATGTAACTCCTGCCAATATCTAGGCAGGAAGAACAATAGGAAGGTCATTGATTAACTCTTTTTACCTTTCTGTTAGCAGAACTAATCATTTGACTTTAAGTAAGACATTTCATTTTGATTAAAGTAATAGCCATGAATAAGTTTAAAGAAATTAATTTCCAGAACATTCAAATCGAACAGGATTTTATTTCCTGTCAGAAATGAGGTTAACCCAACCCTTACCTCTGCTGACACCTAACGATTGCTATCATTTATTGAACTCCTACTATGTGCCAGGCAATTTACATAGTTTATCTTGTATGGTGCGTCTCATAACCTCCTTAGGTAGATGCAATCAATTATTCCATCTTATGGATATGATTCAGAGAACATATACCACTTACTCAAGGTGACACATGGGTAAGAACAGAGCTGGAATATGAAGCAGCCACTTTGATCCCAACATCCAGAGTAGCTAGCAATCATGCCCTAAGGCTTGCAATGTGCCAGACACAAGGTTAAGTCCTTGATTTGCCTTATAATGTTTCATCTTCCCAGCAACCCTTTAAGATAAGTGCTATTATGATCTCTGCTCTGCAGATGAGGAAAATGAAGTTCAGAGAGGTCATGTAGTGTGTCCAAGCCCCCGTAGCCAGGTCTAACATCAGAAGCTGCATTTAAAAAAATTTTTTAATTCTCACATGAGGATATGTTTACTGATTTTAGAGAGAGAAGAAAGGAGAGAGAGAGAGAAACATTGATGTTGGAGAGAAACACTGATTGGTTGCTTTCCATACGCACCCCAACTAGGGATCAAACCTGTAACCCAGACGTGTGCCCTGAGGAAGAACTGAACCCTCAACCTTTTAGTGTACGGGACCACACCCCAACAAACTGTGCCATCAAGCCAGGGCAGAAGCTGCACTTTTAACCATAACACACTGTCTCCCATGCTCTCCACTTACACTGTACTGTCATGAAAATATTGAATTTTTCCTTAAATAACTGCACCCTTATTTCTCTAAATCCCCATGCACACAAACCTCTGAATCATGGATAGAGTTAGTAGCCCCACATTTCCGTCCTTGTCCACCATATCAACTATAAGCTTCCAGATGGCAGAATCTGAGTCTTGGACCACTTTCTAGCTCCCTCCAGCACCAAGCAATGTGATCTAAACCCAGAACCGTGCCTGATCTGTGCTCCTCACGCATGTTGCCATCTTTCCTTGCACATGGGGAAACACTCACAAGCTCAGTTGTCCGAATGACTCTGACTAACAAGACAGCCAGGTAGGCAGCCTGCCCCTGCAGCTGCATCTACACGAGATGGATCAATGCCACTCTCAGAACAATGACCAGCCAGCCCACACCCTGCCGCCCCCAGTGCTGACAGGCCTTGGGGAGCTGCGCTGCACTTGGATGCCACCGTTTCACCATGTCGTCAGTCACCAGCATGAGAGAAGCCAGCCTGGCTCCTCAGGCAACAACATCAGGAGGAATAATGATCTGCTCTGGGGAAGGCGAGAGCTTTATGATTGGGAGACATATGGGGCTGTCACAGTGACAGATGGGCCTAAAGGCCCTTTCCCCACTACACTGCCCCAGTGACCTACACTCTCACCCCCAGGTCTGTCTGCCCCTTGAGGCTGACTTCGGTTGGCAGGGGGGCAGAAGAAGGAGCATAGCGAATGCAACCGGCAGTGAAGCAAAAAGCCACAATGTTCTTACAAGAAGTTGAGTGTTAGCTGTATGCTCACATCAAAAAGCCCCTCAGACCCACTATATTTGCCTATATCAGAGGAGAGTTAGTTTGACTTTCACCTCTAAAAATGTAGTATCTGCCATTTGTAAAATGTGGATTGTGAATATACCTATTATTGTATGTGGATGGGAGAGAATCCTAGACTTGAGATCAGAAGACTTGTGTTAAAACCAAGCCCCTCTTTTACTTGCTATGTAACTTTGGTGAAGTTACTTGACATCTTTGAGCCTCAGTTTGTTCATTTCTATATATTTTTAAATTTTTAGCAGTTTTTTTAAGATTATATTCATTTATTTTTAGAGAGAGGGGGAGGGAGGGACAAAGAAAGGAAGACAAATATCAGTGTGCGGTGCCCTTCGTGCGCACCCCACTGGGGACCTGGCCCACAACCCAGGCATGTGTCCTGACTGGGAATTGAACCGGTGACCCTTTGGTTTGCAGGTCGGCACTCAGTCCACTGAGCTACACCAGCCAGGGCAGTTTGCTCATTATTAAAGTAAACATAATAAATGCATTTGTCATGAGATCTTTGTGAGCATTAAATGAGACAACATATATGTGAAGCACCTAACACAATATCTGGTAAAGAATAAGAGTTCCATAGACATTTATTGATTACATTGTGAGTTTTGTATGAAGTGTTGCCAGTGAACACAGGATATTTTTAAACTGGAAGACACAAAATTTACTCTTAGTATTTGGTATTAGTCTAACTATTGCATTAGTACAAGTACTTGGTATTGTTAGGTGTAGGAGCAGGAGTGTTGGAGGGCAGATAAGGACAGGTATGTTCTGCCTGTGCTGAGGAAGCTGTTGGATCCAAGAGTGGCTCTGTGTACTTTAATGACTCCAAGTCTATTAGCTGGACCAGAGAGGACAGCTGGGGTGAGCAGTGGTGATAGCAAGGGAAAGACAACGAGAGAGGAGGTAGAGGAAAAGAAGAGAAGGAAGGAGGACATGGACGATGTTGACATAAAGAAGGAGAAAGGCCTTCTTGCCCTTTCCCTTCCTGAAAACCTTCTAAGGACCCGTGGTTTGCAAGAGGAAATCCATACTCTCTAGCCTGGACATGAGCCCCACACAATGGGGTGACATCAGCTCTTGCCATGTCTCCACATAGCTATGCTCCACCCACACTGACCAAGTATTGCTTCTTGATGTCTTTGTCTTTGGATTGAAGGCCTTTCAGCTCTTTCTTGTCTTATAAAACTAGCAGGCATCCTTTAAATATCACCTCTGGGAAACTTTTCCTGAGTCACTGAGGCAGAATTAGTCCTTCCTTCCTCTGGATGACACTGGGACTCTGCATGCTCCCCCTTTGATGGCACTATTTCAGGACTATTTACTTCCTTCCCTGCCTCCCATGCCAGGCAGAGCTCTTTGGAAGTGGGATCTGTTTCTTGTTCATCTTTGTAACCTGGTACTTGAGCTGTGGGCCTGGAGCACATGGTGTTCAACAATGGGTTATGGGATGACAGGAGTGGGAGGGGAAGGGGAAGAGAATGGGGCGAAGAGCAAAGACAAGAAGGAAAAGGAGACCAAGGAGGAAAGAAGAAGAGGGAAGGGACAGAGAGGAATGAGGAGAGAAAAAATGCCACTAGGGAACAGAGGGGAGAAGGGAAAGGAAGAAAGAAAAAAACACAGAGATGAAATGAGGAGAATAAAACGGTAAAGAGTGTAAATAGAGAAAGCAGGGTGATGGTTGAAAGAAGATAGAAGAAGTGGGTTCCGGAGAATCTCTGGGAATTTCTCAGCATCCACTGCCTGGCCCAGGGCCTTCTGCTTGCCATCTCTGCATTTTCACAAGGCACCAGGGTTGGGTCCTCACTGGCTGACCCACATCTGGGACATCTGCCAACTGAGGTGACTGTAAGGCCACTGCATAAAGAAAGTGTGACTTCTCTACTTGTCCTTGTCTGGATAAACAGTCAACACTTACAACATAAAGGAGGGTCCTGCATTCCTGAACCTTCTTTCCTGCCATCACCTATTCCAGCTGGATCTGTTTGGGTAGATACCACTGGAAAACTACTGGCTGGAGTCTGTATGGGACAGACTGAAGACTCAGGTGGGTTTAACTGGACCCAGTAGGATTTTCTCTCCTCCCTGGGTTGAACTCCACCAACTCTCCCAAGGTACCTCCTCTCACTGGACTTCAAAGGGACACTGCAGCTGCACTGACCCAGCAGCCCAGGTACACATGCTGCCAGGCAGGGTCATGGGCACACTGCAACAGGAGTTACCCGGCAGTGCTCTGGGGGCAGGACTCACTTGGCTCTCATTGCTCTCTGATGAGGGCTGGACCATCCTCCCCAGGCAGTGCTCACCCTTTGAAGAGCAATCGGATGGCTTTCTGAGTGTGGGTGTTACAAGGAGCTATGCCACTTGAGGTCAAAGTAAATATCATTAGGGAAGGAAGTGCCTGGGGGCCTCTCTGCACCTTCATCTTTCCACTTCCCACAGCTGCTGGGGGCCGGACTTAAATAAGTGGCTTTTCAGTTCATTTCAAGACCCACTTAATTTGCCTCATTTGGCCCTAGTCCCTTCCATCTTCATCCTGATGCCTTCTCCCTTGTCAGCCTTCTCCTTCACACATAACACCACCAGAGCCCGATGTTCCTCATTCCTTTCTAGTATTTTAAGATGGAGGAAATCATTTACTTACTTGGGCAAGGAGTGAGGTATAGCTCTTAAGGGATTTTTCTTAACCACACTCAGCCTGGAACGTTCTAGCAGGAGGAAGAGGAGAACACTGTGTGTGTGAAGAGAGAGCTAGGAAAATGTAGAAAAGTGCTACAGGGTTTCCCATCTTTCTGGAGGATAAAGAGAGGCAGCTTTGTTTTTACTTCTATAAGGGGTAATGGGATCTGTTGGAGAGGAGAATGGAGACTTTAAATTCACAGGGCTCATTTTCTTAAACTACACACACGCAGTCTGTCCAGAAAATATTCAGCCATGGACTATTTTAAAAAATAGAGACAATTCTTGAACAAGATACAAGAAACACTGTACATAGGACAATGATTCCTCAGTCCCCTTCAAAGTAGGCACCCTGGGACCTCACACAGTTCTCCCAGCGTCTCTTCCACTCTTCAAAACACTCTGCAAAATGCTTTGTCAAAATTGCCATCAGCTGCCCTGTTGTATTTTCCTCAATCTCATCTATGGTCTGAAATCTCTTCCCTTACAAAGGTTATTTTAGTTTTTTAAAAAGCCAGAAGTCGCAAAGCACCAAATCTAGGCTGTAGAAGGGCTGAGTCACCTGGGTGATTTTATGGTTTGCCAAAAAACTGCATGAGATATGATGCATGAGTGAGTACGTTGTCGAGATGAAACTTCCAATCACCAGTTGTCCATAGCTGTGGCCTTCTGAGTCATCCAAACAGTTTCTGTGGAGGAATGTTTAAGCTTAATGCAAAATTGGATGCTGATTCTTTACTCCACTCACTCAGTCATTTTGAATGTGATGGCCACACAGTACACATGCTCATTCAACCACGTCTACCGCCCCCACTGACTAGTACAGTGAACTCATCATTGTTCTCACATGCACCTTCCAGTCCACTCTCCTTGGCTGCCAGGTTGCATTGATGTCACACAAACCATCTTTGTGTGTATGTGTGTGGATTTGGGAGAGAAAGAGAGAAACATCAATCAGTGTGCACGAGGTGATGCTCCACCCAAGAGAGCCACAGCAGCCAGGGTCACAGAGCTCAATTTAGCTTACAGCCAAAACCTTCACTATTTACCCCAAGGTTTTCTTCATTGGAAATAAAATGAGTTTCAACTCTCTTGCTTCTGTTTCCAAATACTGAAATGAAAAATAAGTGAGTGTGGAAAAAAAAAAGAAATAAAATCTTGAATAACGTCTAATCCAGAGAGAATAATGACTTCTAATGAAAACTGGCAATTAACCAATACTTTGCTTTTTTCAGTAGTATAGAGTGACCCTAGTTGATTGACCCTTTACTGATAGCTTGTAAGAAACAGAATACTCTTTTTAATGAAAGTGTTGTCTTACCCAGTGATGGAGGATGGGTTTTCTCTCAAGATGCCAAGATTCTCCTTACACCTGCCCTCGCTTCTACCTCTTTCTTGAAGGCACCCTTGCCGAGACTACACCTCTCTGCCTGGGCATTCACTTCCGGATTATTTAGTAAGTAGTTGAAAGCAGTGGGATACCTAGAAAGTGTTTGTAGTGCTCCATTTTTCTGAAGGCACAGAGTACAGGGAAGAGGCGAGGGGCACAAAATAAGGCTGAAAAACCAGCTGGATTCAGATAACAGAGGCCCTTACATGACTGGCTGAATTTAGATTCTATTTTGAAGAAGGGAGATGGCACAGTCCGTTTTGTTTAACAGGAGGTCACTCTGATCTGTGAGTGTGGAAGGGGGCCCAGAAACTGTTAGCGAGAAGGGAAGCAGGAAAACCAGTCAAGAGGCAACTGGAATAGTGCAAGGAGAAAGCAGTGGAGGGCCTGACCAGAGCAGAGTGGATGCTGTGGAAGGGAGCAAGGGTCATTGGCATTTGACACACACCTGACTTAAAAGACTTGGTCAAGTCAACAAAAAAACAGCACAACAATATTGCTGTATTGCTATATTTAATTCAGTTTTTATTAATAAGTGATTTGATTCAACCCATTCTGTTTTATAACCCCTGTCTCTTGCAATTGTCTGGGCCTGGTAACAATTTTATTGGAGCATAGCAGGTACACTATAAATACATTTCATATTGCACATCGTATTTTAAGCAAATTTGAGACATCTCTGATTAGGCACCTTTGCAATGATAGCCTTTTTCAGACAGATAATTGTGTGCTCATTTTTATTTTATTTTATTTTATTATTTTTTCCAGCTTTGTTCTCTTCCCCTTTGGCAAAGCTGCAATCTTGCATACACATGTCAGTGGATAAAAACCCTTGAAAACAACTCTTCAGAAGAAATCTAATTTACTTTTTAATCTGGTTCGGAAATTTGCCAGAAAAATTTCCACCTACAAGCACCGCCATTTATTACCACTTATCACAGAGCCAGGCTGTGCTCTCCCTCCTGACGGGGCTAATGGAACAGGGGAGGAATCTTCTGATACATTATTTATTTGATACAATCTATCCAGACAAAAATCTATGGACAGGAGAGGACAAAGTTTGACCTTGTCCTTCATCTTTAGGGGATCTTCCCTTTTGCTTGTTCAAGGAATCCCCCTGTCTTCGTGCCCTTGTGAAGTTTCGGCTTCCCTTAGGTCTGAGACAATCATCCCACAGAGACCCTGCTTTGACTTCACTTTCTTCCCCTGGAATATACACCACCCACTCACACATTTGGTTGTGTTTGACCTTGAAATGATTTTCAAGGGTTTCATGCTTGTTCTGAATTGCTTCTTAGGGACAGAGACCAGAGTGGTATTTAACACAGGCTTATCCAAGCTCAATCTGAGGTGGCCCTGAGTGGGAAAAAGAGTATTAGTATAGGCCAGCTGGTGACCTTGGGCTAGTAATTAAGTCTCTTTACCATCCCCATCGATAAAATGAAGAGGGGATCCCTACAACCTTCACCGGCTTTCATAGCCTCCATGGAGGTTGTGAGGCTTTGGGAAGGAACAGGGGACCTGCAGCTGGAGTTCTGGCTTTGCTGCCTCTGGCTGGCTGATCTTCAGTAGGTTGACAACTCTGAGACCCTATTTCCTGACCCATCCACTGGGGTAATAGCTCTTTCCCTGCTGATCTCACAGTCATTGCAATGATAATGACTATGGAAGCTTTGCAAACACAACGAAAATACATAAATGTATAATTAATCGTGAGTCAATTCATTAACTAGTGAAAACACATTATGATATATTTACAGAATCCACTTGGAGGGAAAACTGGGAGAGAAGTCAGGTTGGCATGACCCGATGGGATTCCCTATATATCTGTTTCCAACCTCAAGTATAATAGGTAACCCAAGCTAACCCCAAGAAAAAGGACCCCCATGCTCTCTGCTGCTCAGTGTGTTTTGGTCGACAGTTTCTAACAGACACCCCGCAGTCCTTGTGGGCTTTCAGGCTCCACAGAACAGGATTTTACCTCCACCTCACCCTCTCCCATGTTTCCTGCAAAATTATGAAGGTGATAGATCTTTTAGCCCTGGGCAGAACTGGTTTGAAATTTTGGTGCGGCTATGTACACACTGTAATCTATGAGAATGTACGTGAGTGTCCTGAGCTTTCCCTCTCATCTATAAAATAAGTAATACAGCACTTAGTTCATGGGGTTGTTGTAAGGGGTCACTGATGTAATGTAATGTAACCCTTTCTGGGCCCACATATCCACCATTGAGGAATTAAATTCTAAGAGAGATCCTCGTCCTTCTTATACACACTTGCATTCTTCGTGCCACACACCATGTCTGACATGTAGGAAGATTTCATCGGCCCCTGTCAAATGGATGGATGAGTGGGTGAATGGAATGCATTGTAGTCAGGGCCATAAACTAAAGAAAGTGTTTATAATACTCTTGACCTGGAAAGATAGTCTTGAGTCCTAAAACAATTTTGAAATCTTTATGTCCTTCCACGTCCCTGCCTCCTACTGCTCTCAGGCTTTCCCCAACTCTTTTTCCACTTCCCATTCTCTCGACTTCCAAAATGTTATATTGCTCCAACTCCCTCCCTCCAAAGTTTTCTCTTATCAATCAGTGAGTTGGCAGTGAGGTTTGCCCACAAAACTTTCTCCCTGTCTCCCTGAATTTTGTGTTCCTTCTCAGAGCTATGCCTCCTGTGGGAAGAGTAAATATAGAAAAATGACAACATGTACATTAATGCTCGTTAGAATGTCATCATTATGCTCTGCAAAGTGTCTGCCGAGAGGGTCCCTAAAGGACACTTAGAAACGAAGCAGCTGCTCCAGATTTGTTCCAGCTCACATCTTGAAGAAATGACATTGAGATAAATGCAGCATTTCTGGCTAGAGGGAGGGGAGCATGCAGGGCTTCTTTGGAGAAGGGGAAGATGATGAAGAGAGAACATACAGATTTCCCCAAGCACTCAGGACAACAAGCACAATGGACTGAGGGCATGGGAATATATGGGGTCAGGGCTGTCTCCACAGTGAGAGCTGGTTTGCTCAAACAAGAAGTTCACACTCTGTGTAGAGAGGTCATAGTCTGAGGAGCTTGTACTTAACCTTAGATAGCCTCTGAACAGGTTGCCTACTCTTCATCAAACATAAGGAATAAGCTACAGAATGAGAAAAGCATTGTTCTACCTACTTTATTACTAGTAGTGACCAGACAAGTGTTGTTAAGATAGGGGAGGCAACACATAAAGGTTGTGAATCCATCTATAGGGCTATTGCCAAATAATACCAACTAACATCCTTCTCTATTCAGCTCATCCTCTCCAGACAGAATGAGACAGCAAAAACCAACGTGTCACCCATTGTTCCACACATGCTCCTGTGAACAGCTAGCAAGGAGTTGATCTAGCACCCTAGGCCCCGACAAAGCGTTATTGTTACCTTTATTGCACCGCCCTGGAAAAGCAGGTGACGAGACTTGTGAAACCTTGCAGAGATCATGTTTTAACTTGTTTTTTTTTTTAAGAAAGGCAGCTTTGAGCCCCAGATATAAAATCACTATTCTAAATCCAATTAATTCGTACCAACTATGGTTTGTACAGCACTTTACCTTCACACGGCACTTTGCCACGTGTCACATGACATTAGATTCTCATTACTGTCCTATGAAATAATAGGTACAAATATAGTATCCCTATTTTACAGATCAGGAAACTGAGGAACAGACTTTTTCAATTATACGTACATGCACATACAAATATATACCTAAGTTATTAAAATAATCTACACTCCTTGAAGAAAACACCTTTAAAAAGAAAGCCTCGCAAATAGTTGTCAACGTTCATACTATTGAACGGCTCATGAGGGCTCAAGATTCAAGTTCCTAACAAATCCAGTAAATTCTGTCACAAATAGCCAAGTCAGACACCTTTAACTGTTTAATATTAAAACTCTCCTTGCCTGACTGAGGTATAGCAGCCCCAGTGAACAGGGAAAAAAATGCAGTGAGCTCAGCCTTCTCTGGAGCCTACCATCCCCAAGTCAGGTTACCAGCTTCTGCTTAATTCATCAGCTAAGTAAGCGATCACCGTTTGCAGGAACCACATTTCAGACAACAGGTGTGCCTGCCATGGTCTGCCATTCCCCAGTACTGTCACCAGTCTGAAGTCTTTCTGAGCTTCAACATCCTCTTCTGTGAAACAGTAGGCCGAGCCCTACTGCTTACCAAGCTCTGGAAGTACTGGCTGTTACTCAGACCTGGCTTTATCACAGCCTTCTCTGCTAAGTGACAACGCTTACAACTTCAGAGAACTCAGCATTGCTTTATGGATAAATTCAGAACTAAGATCATGGGCTGGATCAGATTTCCTATAGTTTCTGCCCCAGCTCTTTGTATATGGGTCTAAATTTGCATGTGTGCACACACATGAAAACACACGCACATGACCTGCCTATCACCCCCATTCTTCCTCTTCCCCTGGACTCAGAAGTCTGGACTTAAAGCTTAATTATCTTTAAACTCTGCTACCTTTCTTTTTTCTATGGCCAAGTAGGAACATTCAATAAATTATGACAAGAAGATTTTTAAGGAACTGGTTAGTTTGAAGATTTCCTTAAAAATCTTCTTGTCATAATTTATTGAATGTTCCTATGTAACAAGGAAGATGTACATTTGTATTCTGGTCTCTGCCCTGGAAATCTTATGGTCTCATGAGTAGGTCAAGTCATGTAAATTTCCTAAGTACCAGCCTTCTCCTATGTAAAGTAGAGATAGTGGTAGGGCCCTCCTTTCAGTAATGTTGTAAAGATTAAATGAGATAAGATATGTAAAGCCCACAGTACAGTGCCTACACATCGTAAACTCTCATTATTCCTATTTCTAAGTACAATGAATATTATGGGGGAAGTGTTATACCAGAGCTAGGGATGAGATGTGCTTTGGGAGATCTGAAGAGAATGGAGCTATAGATGTACTCCATGGTCTTCAGAGAAAACCGATGGGAAAAAGAAATAAGATACACATAATTTTGTCATTGGAGATGATGGTCTCTTGCTCTTATTAGATGATTTGCCAAGGTAGTGAAGTGGAATCCACCATGAACCATGATCATTGATTCCAAATGCACAACACAAGTTCCTGTAAGTGGAGAGAGGGGTAGCATGGTCTCTGCATTCACAGAGCAAGCCAGTGGGGATGGTTGCATGACAACAGGGGAAAACGAAGGACATCTAGGTGGGGTTAACTGCACAGGTAAAGACATGTCTCTGGAAAGGAGCATTTTGTGTGTGTGTGTGTCCCTTTGCAGAAAGAATTGATGGCAGGTAGAGCAGGAGGTGAGGTTACAAAAGTATACTTGTATGCAGGGGAGTTTTCAAAGTTCTGTTTGTGATTGTTGGAAGATAAGGAAAGGAAGACAGTGGCCAAATTTGGATTAGAGTGAGCACTTTACCAGCTAGTCTTCAGACCAGACATTCCTTAAATTCTTGTCTTACTTAAAGAGAAGTAAGCTCCAGTTTTGAGTTAACAATCTTAGGGGAGACGAACTCTGAGAAACAGGCCTCAAGTTGATACAGGAAGAACTGGAAAACATTAGAAGACTGAACTTATCACAGCGTGGGGCTGCTGCGACAGATACTCTGCTCGTTCACACGATGCCCCACAGTCGCCGCACTCTCCACTTCTCCCTTGGCAGTCACTCTGTTGTAGTCACGTCCATGCCAGGAAAGGAAACTCGTTCTCTTGTCTTGAGATCAAGAATAAGGGATGGGGCAAAATTCCAAGACAAAGAGAGAATCCTAAAGGCAGCGAGGCAGAAGCAGGAAGTAACATACAAGGGAACCCCAATAAGGTTAGCAGCTGACTTCTCAATGGATACACTCCAAGCCAGAAGGGAATGGCAAGAAATATTCCAAGTAATGAGAGCCAGAGGCCTGCAACCAAGACTTCTCTACCCAGCAAAGCTCTCAATCAAGATACATGGCCAAATAAGGAGCTTCCAAGACAAAAGAAGTCTAAAAGAATACACCTCCACCAAACCAGCTCTGAAAGAGATCCTAAAGGGACTGATTTAAGGGAAGGAAGAGAAAGAGAGAGAGAGAGAGGAACACAGGTACAAAAAAAATGGCAATGAATAAGTACCTATCAATAATAACCTTAAATGTAAATGGATTAAATACTCCAATTAAAAGACATAGAATAGCAGAATGGATAAGAAAGCACGACCCACACATATGCTGCTTACAAGAGACCCACCTCAGGACAAAAGACATACACAGACTGAAAGTGAAGGGCTGGAAACAAGTTTTCCAAGCA